>CAJHQQ010001483.1:0-94893 GCA_905132885.1 Moricandia moricandioides | reverse complement strand
TTGGTGCAAGGTTCTGAAAGTGTGTGAGTGAAGGGGCTAAGTGTGCACCACCTCACCATAGTTTTAGGATTTATTTAGGGAGAAGATTCATAACTCCTTAGGGAGATTTGTATTGAAATCCCAATATTTTATCTATGCATTTTATTAAGATTATTGTTCTTACTTTAATTATGTCTGAGTAGTTACCGACTAGATTTAGGGTTTATTAATGGTACTGATGGATTAGCGAAATAATAGAATTGTTAGGGTCATTATTAGATCTATTAATAGAGTTATGTTTATTGCTTGTGTTCTAGAATAGCTACCAGAACCCTGATAATAGGATAGTGAGGCGCAAGCGAGAGCATGGTCTACTGTCAGAATCTATTATGTTGAGCTAGGTTGCTAGAAACAAATGAGAGTTGATTTAATTAATCTAGTGAACTTATCAAATTAGGTCATAGCGCTTGACTAAAGAAACCATCGATCGACACATGATCATTGCCATCAATCAATGGTCATTTCGTGTCAACAAGCGAGAGCTGAGACATTGGACTTGATCAATAGATTAGACTCACATGCGAGAGCTGGTGTCTTTTACATTAGATATCGAGTTCCATGATTAAATACCCTTAACTTCTATTTACTATAATCCACTTGCCTGAAACCCTAAATCTAGTATATTTACACTTGCATCTAGTTAAATTATTAGCATATTTCTATATTTGCATTATTAGCATATTTCCATATTGCATCTGTACCTTCAAATAAAGAATATTTCTTTGACCTGATTACTTGCTACCAATATATATAGTTACCTAGCTTAGTCTTTAGAAATAAGTAATATATTGTGTGCAATTTTTCTCCGTGGATTTGATCCCTAACTACTACACTTGATCTCTCTTGACAAGAGTATTATTTTGTGTGTTAGGATTAAGGGTTAATTTGACAGTTATTTGTGTGGGATATTTATACACTATTAGGACATAAAAATACACCTACATCAGTATGTAATTCCTCACCAACAGTAAGCCCCCCCCCCCCCAATAATTCATGATTTTCACAAGAAACGAGGCGTTTTAATAGGCTTGGTAGGCCCGATAGGCCTAATCATTATGCTATCCTCGAGGCCCGCATTTTATTTGCTATAAATAGAGATCTCCTCCTTTCCCATTTCATTTTCTTCAGATTCTGAAAAGATAATTTCTCTCTCTACTTCTTCTCGACTTTCTTTTTTCTGTACCGTTGTTTTAAGGTTTCCGATTTGCCACTGTCAATACTCGACTTCACCGTGCGCCTCCTTGTTCTTCGTAGTCGAGCAAAAGATGTCCTCTGCCCAGAAAAAGTATTCTTCGGCCGAGAAGGGAAAAGGTGTCAGACCACTCCGACTCCTCCGAGGGATACATCGCTCGACCCGAAATTGCTTGATTCTGCGATCATGGCCACCCGTAATGTTCCCAATGATGCAGTCCTTTTGAACTCGGGCCACACTTGTGACACCAAGGATATGCTTCGGAAAGACGGGGATGGGCAGTCCTCTGAGGATGTGGAACCGGGGACTGATCATACCGAAACCAAATCTTCATCCGATGATGACGCCCGAAAGGAGGAAAGTGAGCGGGATCTGCATGTTGTGGCGACCGACCGTCGCATTGGAAGATCGGTTAATTCTGGTGGCCGATTGATCCCATTCTACTACTATCGTAGTGGATTGATCAAACAGCTTCCGGATCTCCCACCAGAGCTTTCTCGGCCGTTTGTAATAGAGGGTCAGAATTGGGACGATGTGCTCCTAACTTGGTCTACATTGAAAGGTGTCTCGGCATTACTGGAGGGGTGCAATGCACGCGGAGTTACTTTCATGATTACGAGGCCGAACCAGCACCCATGGAATCCCCATTCGGCTACCAATGCGTTTACGAGTCTTTATTTAGATGGGATTCCAAACTTTGGTTCCAGACCCTGCGTCTGATCACTTCCTACTGTGCTAGAAGGGATGTGTCCACGACTCAGTTGATGAATGGGGCGATTCGGATTGCTGTTGCGCTGATGGTAATGGCTGCGGAGATAGACGTGTCAATGACCATCCGTGTCTTTGAGGACATGACGCAAACCCAACCAAGGCCAAATGGTCTGTTTTCGGTGCAAATGCGATCATGGCTCCACATTCTTACTGGTCATCCTTCAAAGACCAAGCACTAGCAATGACACTAATTCTATGTTAGGGTCGATGAAGCCACTTTCGCCGAGCCGCCGGGCGATGATTTCCGTGTTCTTTAGAGTCCTTGTATCTGTAGTTAGCTAACGCCGAGTGATCGCTGGTCTGTCACCGTATCTGACCCTTTACTTCTTCTTTTTTGTTATTTTTTGCAGTCACGCAGCCGAATACCGTTGGATACCCCAAAAATTTTTGGGAGGACGTTCCAAAGATAGCCACACTTAGCCAATAAAATAAGAGCGAGTTCGACAAAAAATAAATCAGTCGCCAACGAAAGAGGATTGCTAGAGGTTAGTTCCTTTTTCTCTTACAGAGTTCGACCGTTGCTCAGCCGGTCTGGCCGACCGTACGTCAAACACGTCCTGAAGGATTTCGTTCCTTTTTGTTTTTGTCAGTGGACTGGTCATCGCATCTCCCCTGTTCGGATTCAAAAGGAAAACATTTGAAGTTTCCGCTAGTGGGGAAGATTCCAAAAGCGTACCCGAGCTACAGTGATATCCTCGAGGCCCAGTTGGGCGCTGAGAGTTTGTACTCGATGAGGGAAGAGCCGAACGATCAGTCAGATACTCTGGTTGACCACCCGAAGGATCAATCAGAAGGAATGGGTATCACGGAAGAGACTCCCGTTGGCCGAGCAACTGATGCTCTTCTCTTGAAGAAGAAGAGGAAAAAGAATTTGAAGCCTTCCAATAGGTCGTGGATCGACCTTTCTACTGATGAGAACGACGACGACGATCGTTCAGCGAGTAAGGGAGATGACGACTTCGCCAAAATCGAAGTGCAAAATCCCCAGGAGTTCTTTGAAGAGGGACTCAAGAATTCAGCGGGTGTCAAATGCGGGAGGTCACCGAGAGATACATCAGGAGATTCGATCGACGCGGCCTTCGATGCTTTGATCCGACAAATTAGGGGAGGGACTCGGGTCATGGTAGAGGTTTCGGAACTTGCATTCCTAGAAAAGTATGCCAAAAAAACCCCGAGCCGACGTGATTGTAAGCCTTTCTATCCCTGCCTTCCTTATTCCACCATTACTAATTGCTTTAATTATTCATCAGGCCACCGGTCGATCGAACCTTTTAATTCTGGAGTACGAGATGGCCCTGCGGAAGGCGAAGATCGACTTAGGCAAGGCCGAGCCAGCCATGGTGGCCAAAGATGCTGAGTTCAAAGCAATCAAGAAAGACGTTCTCGAGAAGGCGAACAGAATCATTGCTGACTGTAATCGCTTCAGCAGAGAATTCAAACAGTCCAAGCAGATGATAGCCAAACTCGAGAAGGAAAGGGAGGCCGACCAAGAGACCATCAAGCGCATGTAGAAGGAAAAGGCCAAGGAGTCGGAGAAGACAAAGAGGGAGATGGATCGCCTAAGACGATCGTGCAAACATGATGCATTACTCGAATGGAGGCGTACCGTGGCTAGTATGCTCTCGAAGTATGACCATCGGTTTGAAAAGTTCAGGAAGTACATAGTCGATCGGAATAAGCGAGAGGCCAAAATGTACCTTCATAGTCAGGCCTCTGGAACGTTGGGGACTCTGGGTCTTCTGGAGAAGTAGGACTTACAAGTCCCAAAAAGGCTGAAGGACATCTTGGTCACCGACGAGGCCAAGTACAAGAAGGACGTCGAGGACGCCGAAGTGGATGAGCTAATTGAATAGGACCTCACCCTTTCTCCTCTTCGCCTGGAACGCTTCATAATTTTGAGCAGTTTGGGTCAAACCTAGGGGTGATCGATCCGGTGTCGGCCGTGATTATCTGCTCTCCGAATCCCAAAGGGGAGCGCGATCCCGAAGGTATCGATGGGTCGAAGGTTTGAGACACGGAGGATCATTTGCCCCTTTCGAGGAATTGTCCTCCTCCCACTCGTGACCTTGAGGGTGTCGATCGTTCAGAGACTCAGGATGCACCTAACCCCCTTGTGCTTCTAGTGTCGCAGGCTTCCCTCGACAACCCGGCCGAGTTGCGTCTGATCGGTTAGCTTCCGGGAAAAAGTGAACCACTGTTGTAGCTAAATCCTTTTTTTATGTGAACTTCTTCTTTCTTTTGTGGGTATTCCTGGTGCTCGTTCGCCTTGTTGTAATCGGAACTCTGAGAGATGTATTTTTTGGTGTTGTAAGCTTTTATGAAAAATTATTATAATCCGCTTGGTTCGTTCTCTCTTTCTTTTCGATGGGTGATCGGACTTCTAGATCCCCTCTTTGCAACAGTTGATTATTACAGTTTTTGGCCAGACATTGTTTTTTTTCTAGCGGTCGAGTCTCCTGAGAAATGCATGTTTCTTGGGGGGAGGTACACGACCGATCGTTTGACTCCTTTGTTTTGAGTGTGGCATTTTGGTTGAAGAGTTTTAGTTTGATTGAGGGCAACCCTCTAAGCAAATCAGTCGAATGGGATGCGGGCCTCGGTCTCTCTGTTCGCCGGTCTGTTCGCCAGATGATGCTGTTTGTGACCGCCCATCCATCGGCATATCCTGTCGTTAGCAAGGCGGACGATCCTTTAGTTATCCATTTCGTAGTTAAACAATTTAAATCCCCCTTTAGTTGTCCCTTCGTGATATGGCGACATCAAATGTGTCATTCTACTTTGCCTAAGTGTGTGTGTATGTTTGTTTTTTATTTATAGTTACGGCTGCACCCGCTGATAGGTTGCCTACGTATCCCCAGGAAGGGGAATCAAGCCGTTTGTAGTTCGGTTGATTGAAGCTGATCTTAGTCATGCGCCTCGTGGATGAGATGAAAGTGATGTCGGGTTCGGCTTTGCGAGGACCGAACGAATGTGACATGCTGTCATTTGCTCGGCGCCGGGTGAAAGTGATGATCAATTTATTCACCCAGCTTATTATTTTTTTAATAGTGATGGCTGCACCCGTTAGTAGGTTGCCTACGTATCCACAAGATGGGGAATCAAGCCGTTCATAGTTTGGTTGATTGGATCTGATCTTAGTCATGCGCCTCGTGGATGAGACAAAAGTGACGTCGGGTTTGGCTTCGCGGGGGCCGAACGAAAATGACATGTTGTCATTCGCTCGGCGGCGGGTGAATGTGACGATCAAGTCATTCGGCCATTTTTTGTTTGTTTTTAGTGGTGGAATCTGTGAAGGTTTGCAGCATTCCAAAATCTGGGAAATTGTTCCTCGCTTCGTGGGGTCGTTCGATGAGACCCGAGGACCCCATCGAGTTCATCTGTCTAGTGTTCCTTCTTGAGGTTGAGGCTTTTCTTGACTTCATCGATGATTGTCTTGTACGTGGCCTCGGCCTAACCGTTTTTTTGAGGGTAACGAGGCGTGGAATTTTTTAGACATATCGCCCAACGTTAGCATAAACCTCAGAAATTGTTTAAGGTGGATTGGTGTTCGTTATCGGTTATTATTTCATAAGGGAGACCGTGCCGACAAATGATTTGTTTCCTGGCAAAATTTTGTACTTCCATATCGGTGAACTGGACGAGTGCCTCGGCTTCGACCCACTTGGTGAAGTAATCGGTCATGACAAGCACAAATCATCGTTGTCTTGAGATGGGCATCAGTCCGATGATATCCATCGCCCAATGCATGAATGGATAAGGCGCTACAGTCGTGCGAAGGAACTTGGTTGGTGAATGGATGTTAGGTGCGTGTCGTTGACCTTTGTCACATTTTTTGGCGTAAGATTCACAGTCAGATACCATGGTCGGCCAGTAATGGCCTAGACTTATGATCTTGAGGACCAATGATCGGCCGTTGGAATGGTTACCAGCTGTACCTTCGTGGGTTTCCGTCATTACCAAGTGTGTCACCTCCCCGTGGATGCAAGTAAGAAGAACTTTATTCGCCGTCCACCGATAAAGTTTGCTGTCCATGATGACATAGGTGGAGATTTTGGCCTTCAGGCGGTGTGCCGCCCATTTATGGTTTGGCACGATCCCTTAAGTTAAGTACTCGATAAATGGAGTTTGCCAATTGGGGAGTTCATGCAATTCGCAATCGATTGACTCATCGATTTCCATTCCGTCGGTGTTAGCCACTAACGAGACAGTGAGGCTCGTCTGACTGGGAAGGATGCTTGGTTTGCTGATATGCTGAATTTCAATCGTTCGGCATACCTGGTCAGCTGGATTGCTAGCAAGTGCTGCGAGGGCATCTGCACAAAAATTCTCTCCGTGCGGAATTCTCGTTAGTTCAAAGGACTTGAATTCTTTAGCAAGGCGTTGGACGAGGCGGAGGTAAGCATCCATTCGATTGTTTTTCGCATCATAGTCACCACTGAACAGGTTAACGACCAACTGAGAGTCGCATAATCCACGGACGTGCTTGGCACTAACGACTTTGGCGAGTCGTAGCCATGCCATTAGAGCTTTGTAGTCGGCTTTGTTGTTGGAAGCTTTGAACCAAGTCAGAAGGATTGACGGAGCATCTCGCATGTGGGTGATTATAAATGAACACCAATGCTCGATCCCTTGACAGAGGATGATCCATCAACATGTAAGATCCAGTGGTTACTCGATAACGCGATGTCTCGCTCTAAATCCGGGGGGAGTTTGATGATGAAATCGGGAAAAACTTGGGATTTTTCGGCTGGTTTGCCCTGATAAGTGATATCGTGCTTGCTTAATTTGATCACCCATTTGGATAGAAGACTGGATTGATTGGTGTTTTGCATAATCGTTTGCAGGGGCTGATTAGTCAATACAACGATCGAATGCGATTGCATGTATGGTCTGAGCTTTCTCATCGCATCTTTCATACGCTTTATGGTATAAAATATTGGTTTCTGTTCGCCGCGATCCACTTTGGCAAGAACGCTACTAACTTCTGTGGGTGAGACTTCGATATAGAGATATAGTGTGTTTTCTTTATCGGGTTTAGATAGCACCGGTGGGGTGGTGAGATAACACTTGAGTTTGTTGAATGCCTCCTGACATTTCTAATCCCAGACGAACTTCTTGTTTCCAGGAAGCAAGTTGTAGAAGGGAAGACACTTGTTGGTCGATCGTGAAATGAATCGGTTTAGTGCTGCTACTCGACCTGTTAACCCGTAAACCTAACAGCTGATCATGGGGTTCATGAGATCCAGGATTGTGGAGATTTACTTTGGGTTTTCCTCTATCCCTCACTGAGTTACTATATACCCGAGGAACTCGTCGGATGTGACTCCAAACGTGCATTTAGCAGGGTTGAGTTTCATGCCCTATTCGTTCAGGGTTCAGAAACATGATATCAGATGGTGGAGATGGTCGACCACCACACGAGACTTCACCAGCATATCATCGATTTATACTTCCATGGTGTCCCCAAGGTGGTCGGCGAACATTCGATTGACCTGACGCTGAGAGGTCGCACCTGCGTTTTTGAGCCCGAACGGAATGACTCGATAGCAATATGTGCCCCTAATGAATGCCGTTTTCTCTTAAATATATATCAAGAGACAAAACTTAATCAATCAACCATATTTAGTACATAATCATACAATACTTATTCATAACTTATTCATCATCTATCTAGACTCACCTTTGATTATATTAGATTGGCTGTGGAAGACTAGACTCGAGCTCAAGCTAATCACACTCCACTTCATTTCTGATTCAGAACATCCAAAAGGAAGGATACAGTTGATCCCAGCACTGACCTCGACCACTGACCTAAAACAAAGCAGTTCGGTACACAAGATCATAAATCCAACAATTCAGTTTGGAAGAAGAAACTTAAATCAGATCTTATCAGCTCGGTTCAGGAAAAAGCTTAGCAGATTATATCAAATCTAACTAGATCAGGATATGAAAAGTTTAGACCATAGACAGCTCGGCTCATATCAGTTCAGGACATACTCGGCTCGGTTCAGTTCAAGACAATATCAAATCAGTTCGGTTTAATTCCAACATTTCATATTAGTTCAGCTACTGGTTTTTTTTGAGACAGATCCAATCATAAACCAACCAGGAATGAACCATAAAAGACCTGATATAACTGAGCCTGACAGGGTAACCAACACACAGAAAAAGGTTCTCATCAGAGCATGACTGAATCAAGAGGTTGAAGGTTACTGGTTTCACTTAACTGATTAAACTAGGATGGTAGTCTCTCTTCAAGCTAACCACGACTTAACCTGATCACCACCACAAGAATCCATGGTCGGATTTCTTCAGAACACATTTCAAAGATAAACCATCCAGCATAACTCCTCAAGAAAAACTGATCCCACAAACCGATAAACTTTTACCGATTAAATTCAAAGGCTGAATATCATGGATTATTCTCAACTTCAAGACGCCAAGACTTCAGCTCCAAAAAAACTCCGAAACTCACTGATTTAATTCAGAAAAGGTTGAGAAAGATTCGTCCAAGCTCACTTTACTCCTTCTATTTTTTCAGATTTTTTTCAAGAATTTTCTGTCTGTTTTTCTCTCTCTGGTTTTTCTGTGCATCTCTCTAGTTTTTTGCTTCTGTTACATGACGCCCAGGAGGAGAGAAGGAGGTATTGTAAACAAAAGAATGGTTTCTTCATCTGAGGGTTTACTTAACACAAATCAAGGCTGAGAGTTGACAGCTAGAAACATGCTTCATCAAAAGCAGCTGAACTTTTCCTTCCCATGAAGAAATCTGCAAGCAGGTAAGCAAGTAACTTGTGACTTGCAAATGGCTTACTTATTAACCAAGCAGGCATTCAGCTTGTGACAACCACATGATCATTTAAATGAAACAAGCAGGTAGGTTGGTGAAAGGCACAAGACAGGTCATGAATTATTCATGAAGATGGTCGATAATCTTTGGACAGATTTCGACTAAAAAAAAATTTCTTGGCCGTTAATTGTCGTCTTGCTCTCGGATAAAATCGTCCAGCTTGCGTAAAAATCGACCATAATAATTAACACTCGACCATAACTCTCAAGGGAAGGTCATTCTATCACAAGACAGTCCCGTCAAGACATCGATCACCCGGTCGATTTTATTTTAATTATGGTCGGACCAACTCCTAACAAGTCGAGCGAGATTTTCTTGACCAAATTCCAATCCATTCGTGAGGGTTATTACAGCCCTGCTGTAAGGCGCATGTTGTCGTGGCTCGTAATTCATCACAGAAGCCTTCAGGGCGGCCTTCTTGAGTTCAAGCTGTCGTTTAGCGAACACACGCTTATCTTCCTCCATTAGGATGAAGTTATTGGAGCGATGCAGAGAATCTCTTAGCAGAGTAGTGGGATTGGAATAGAGGTCCACACGAAACTTGAAGTGTATCCACAAAGCGTTTTGCAACGCCTCAACCACTGTGTGATCTGGTACGTGAACTTTGGAGACCACCTGTTCGAACCTTTCCATGAATTCCAGGAGGCTTTCGCCGGCCGAATAGGCGACTTGGTGTGTGAACATGATGTAGTGTTTCAAGAATTGCACCGAGAGGTCGTGGAAGTTGTCGATAAAATCTTCCATCAGTCGAGAGAACCATGTCAGGGCAGGTCCAGACAAGCTTTCGACGAAGAGCTGGCAGAGGCCTGCATCCCTCTCCTCGTCAGTGAAATGGGTTCTCCCCATCGCGATATTGAAGGCCATCATATGGTCCATCGGATCTGTGTCGCCTGAGTATGTGGGGATGCGGAGTTTGTCCATCGGCTGAACCTTGATGTTCATAATCCTTTTAATTAAAGGATTACGTAGTGTGGCGGCGAGGACATGTTCGATCTCTGGATCGGAGATCGCCACGTGGTGTATATTGGAATGAACGTCCTGCAGCATGAGACGCAACTCGGCGATCTGTCGGTCAGCGGAGGACTTGGCGCCTCCGTTCGGTGTGTCAATGGGGCGGTCGACCATCTCGGGGCATTCAATCCGTTGGTTGGCCCCGGCTGGCTTAGGATTCGTCGCGGCAAAAAGTCTTCGTCTTGCTGTCTCCGCCTCCCCAACGTCGCCGTCCATCGTTGTGAGGGCGGCGGCGAGTGCGGATAGGCGGTCGTTCGTAACTCTGTTGGTTTTCTCTTTTCATGTGAGGTGCTCCATGGTACGTTTCATCATGTCGCCTCTTGCTGGCATGGCGACGTCTGGCGCAGGTGAGCTGTCGGCGGGAGAATCGTTACGAGGCATGCTAGTTCGGGAACGTTACTTCGTGGGCCCCACGGTGGGTGCTAATTGTTTATTCTGAGTTTAATCTATTGAAACAATGTTTTATTTTGTGGGTATTCACGAAGATGTTCTATTGATCAGTATAGAGGACAAAGAGTAAAAGAGAAATACAAGATGATAGATTCTAGATTCTAGATCTATTGTATGAAACCCTAGATCTTGTCGTCAATTAGGTTGTCCGTGTTTTTCCTCCCCCTTTCTTCTTTCACTCTCTTCCTTCTTATAGACCGTCCCTTTCTCCTTCGCGTTTGCCCTAAGTCCGTTCGCCCTAAAATCCCAGGTCCAGGCTTGGATATTGATGGGCTTTTTGAATCGGCCGCAGGTGTGAACGCGTGGCTTTGTGATGACCGTTCGATTGATCGTTGAGTCGCCAACCTGATTCTGGGTCGTGTTGACTCTGTTTGGCACGACGGTGGATGTGTGGTGCAGCCTTGATCAGCCTGAGCAGTCTCAAACTCAAGATATGGGATTCAATGTATGGAATGGCTAAGCTACTGATCAATGCTTGGCTTAATGGACAGTTTCATGGTCTCATTGGAATGATCTATGAGGTTCTGGATAGAGAGAAGGGAAGATGCCTTGGTACAACCATGAATGGAGAAGTATCAGATGGGAAGCTGAATCTGTTTAATTTGGATGAATCAGGAAGTGATGCTGAACTGGACGAGTCTGAAGAGGATGAGGCTGATTGAACCTGAAGAAGGCTATAAAGGTGCATTCGGATGGACGATAAACAATCCAGGAAACATCACCAACATACCTGAGCTTAACTTGAGCTATGGTAATCACTTTCCACGTCCAAATGGGCCTCTAGAACAAGGAAAACAACTCAGGAAGGTGCTATAATGGGCTAGAATTGGAGTTGGGTGAAATAAGGCCTTTTCTGCCCAAAAGGAGGATTGCAACCAGAATCTTGATCCACTTGCTTTCTTCCTGGGCCAACAGAACGTGGAGGATCCAAATATCATCAGGAGACACTCCAGTACCCAGTTAAAGTCGTGGGCCATCATGAAGAAGGAGGAGAAGGCCAAGAAGAACCAGCTTGTTGGTTTATTTCCTTTATTTGTAATTTCAGTTTTTGTAAACCAAGTTCTAATAGGATTAGGAGTAGTAAACCAATCTTAAATTGGATTAGGACGTCCTAAACCAATTTGGTTAAGGATTAGGGATTTAGTTTAGGCATTATAAGCCTATTTCACGTTCATGTACTCATTCAATTGACATTTTCAAAAAAAACTGCCTTTTGGTGCAAAACCTGATTGTTCTGGAGACTTGTCTCCTTTGTTCACATTGTGGACGTGTTATACATCACACTAAGGAAGAATTCAACTTCTGTGATCCATCTCAGACAATACCCAGGGTTATCCTGCGTTTGAGAGTAGCAAAACAGCTTCTGAGCAATCCATAGCTCTTTAGCAAAGTCCATCACCATCATCTAGCATCCACCCACGCCCCCTTCAAGTGATCCAGGGAGAGACAGCCATTCCACGGGCCGTACCAAGTGGTAACAGAGCCTCTTGAAGGTTAGGGTTTGAAAGTTTTAACAAGGGAGCACGAAATCTATCAGTTAACAAGCTGTATTCTATGTCTGGATATGAAGAAGAGCTTACAATTCCATTCTTCTATGGGAAGATTGATACAGAGGCATACCTTGATTGGGAAAAGAAGATGGAGTTTCTCTTTGGACTCCAATACTACACAGAAAAGAAAAAGGTATGTCTAGCAGTCAATGGACTCTGTGGAAGTGCATTCTCATGGTGGCAGAGAGTTTATCAAACTAGGAGAATTGAA
This sequence comes from Moricandia moricandioides, assembly GCA_905132885.1. Taxonomy (NCBI): domain Eukaryota; kingdom Viridiplantae; phylum Streptophyta; class Magnoliopsida; order Brassicales; family Brassicaceae; genus Moricandia; species Moricandia moricandioides. The sequence goes on along the minus strand of CAJHQQ010001483.1, from coordinate 82,819 downwards.
AAAAAACCACAAATTATTTCATGGGTTGAGATGAAGACCTTGATGAAGAAGAGGTTCGTCTCGCAGTGGAACCTTCCAAAACTAAAACCAGAAGCAGCAACAAAGCTTACTACTTTAGATCAGCCTGCCTGTTGGTCTGAATTGCCATCAAAACCGGCTGAGAGAAGATCTGTGGTTCCTGTTCTATCATTGAAACAAGAGGAGGAAAAGCTGCAAGCTTCTATATTAGCTTCACCAATAAAACAGATTGAGGAGAGTCATAAAACTGAACCAGAACCAACAGCTCTTTGTCTAAAACTAGAGGAGGAGGCACAAGTTGCAGAAGCTGAGTGTGGCCACGTGCCTGATCAAAGAACACAAGAAGAAAAAGTTCCTGGAGGGTCATCTAATGCTCTTGAATTGGTGCTTTCTACTGTTGAGAAAGGTGATAGCTTTAAGAGTTTATCTTGTCAGTTTCTGATCAAACCTATGGTATGTCTTCAGCTCAGCTTAGTGGAGCATCTGAGAGTTGCCAGGGGCCTGCAACAAGTTGTGTTTGAAACCAGGAGGAAGCTTGTGTGTGATCAGAAGAAATAAAAAAATTCTGGATGAGAAAGCAGCTGCATTCAAGCTCAATTTGCAAGGTTCATTCACTCTTGAAAAACAAGATTTGTGGTCAAATCTTTTTTAAAGGGAGAGAGAATGGTGTGATACAAACTAGTTTCAGAGATAATGAAGGAGAGTCAGGAGGCAACACGTCCTTGATCAGGTTCATAACTAATCAGGACAACCTGAGAGGAGAAATACAGAAACTGGTGGTGGTTAAAGACAAGCCAGAAGTGGAGGATGAGTATGGGGACCAAACCACACGACCACCTGATCAGAAGGAGAATAAACTGAGAGTATATGGTCTCATGTTCATGAGCAGAACGTGTGAAGCATCATCATGGAGAGAAGCAGTCAGCCTCAAACTTAACAAAGTGGATGAACCATCTGCTTTAATAGCTAATGATATTAAGCACAATTCCAAGCAGTTGTTGTGGCATGAAGAGGGGTTGCAATACTTTGTGTTTGACCCTGGAGAGACTCAGTTTGTGATGATATTTCTCATTCGCAGCACAGGAACATTGGAATTAACTGATCATGGACCTATTTGTTTACAAGTCTTGGATTTGAGGACAAATCCTTTTAAAGGAGGAGGGAATGGTGCAGCCTTGATCAGCCTGAGCAGTCTCAAACTCAAGATATGGGATTCAATGTATGGAATGGCTAAGCTACTGATCAATGCTTGGCTTAATGGACAGTTTCATGGTCTCATTGGGAATGATCTATGAGGTTCTGGATAGAGAGAAGGGAAGATGCCTTGGTACAACCATGAATGGAGAAGTATCAGATGGGAAGCTGAATCTGTTTAATTTGGATGAATCAGGAAGTGATGCTGAACTGGACGAGTCTGAAGAGGATGAGCTGATTGAACCTGAAGAAGGCTATAAAGGTGCATTCGGATGGACGATAAACAATCCAGGAAACATCACCAACATACCTGAGCTTAACTTGAGCTATGGTAATCACTTTCCACGTCCAAATGGGCCTCTAGAACAAGGAAAACAACTCAGGAAGGTGCTATAATGGGCTAGAATTGGAGTTGGGTGAAATAAGGCCTTTTCGGCCCAAAAGGAGGATTGCAACCAGAATCTTGATCCACTTGCTTTCTTCCTGGGCCAACAGAACGTGGAGGATCCAAATATCATCAGGAGACACTCCAGTACCCAGATAAAGTCGTGGGCCATCATGAAGAAGGAGGAGAAGGCCAAGAAGAACGAGCTTGTTGGCTTATTTCCTTTATTTGTAATTTCAGTTTTTGTAAACCAAGTTCTAATAGGATTAGGAGTAGTAAACCAATCTTAAATTGGATTAGGACGTCCTAAACCAATTTGGTTAAGGATTAGGGATTTAGTTTAGGCATTATAAGCCTATTTCACGTTCATGTACTCATTCAATCGACATTTTCAAAAAAACTGCCTTTTGGTGCAAAACCTGATTGTTCTGGAGACTTGTCTCCTTTGTTCACATTGTGGACGTGTTATACATCACACTAAGGAAGAATTCAACTTCTGTGATCCATCTCAGACAATACCCAGGGTTATCCTACGTTTGAGAGTAGCAAAACAGCTTCTGAGCAATCCATAGCTCTTTAGCAAAGTCCATCACCATCATCTATCATCCACCCACGCCCCCTTCAAGTGATCCAGGGAGAGACAACCATTCCACGGCCGTACCAATGTGGGCCTGAGTCTTCATTATTTGATGGACCTTGTTTGAGGTATGTAATTTCCCACCAACATATACCAAAAAATATTTATTCATACACAAAATTTAAAGGTTTTATTAATCATGATATTTGCATTCTTCTCAAAAATGAGTACTCAACGTAAGAGACCGCTCATGCACTTCGTCTACTATAATATTTGTAACATCTTTCAAGGTTTTATCCCCGTGCTAGTAAACATTTAAAATAAAATTGAAGTCAGATTTGCTGATTATGAATTGGTAGTATTCTCCACAAACTTAGCGTCTTATTTCATTATAAACGATTTTTTTTTTTTGCAGCTAACTGATACTACTAATAATAAAACAATTCATGACAAGCAGTCAATACTCTTTTTTACTACACTTTGGTGCAAGCAACTACTCAACTACTGGACTCTCAATGTTAACCTTGAATTAACAGAAACTCAGGTGTTTCTTTTCTGCAAGTTCAGGTTTCCAAGGAATTATTGTAACGACCCGGTTTTGAATAAACGGGTATGGTTTAATTTACAATAATTATGTGTGAAAACCAAAGCTAATGGCATTAATTAAATCGGGTGTGTATAAGAGTTTTTGTAACCCTAAGATATAAGTTAAGACGTCAACCCACCTCGTGATTATTTGTTCTTCTTCTCTCCTCCTCCACTCATGTTGTCTTGCGATAAAAGCCACCATTGTTGGTGGTACGCCATATCCGAGAGCTATAAGAGACGAGTCACTGGATCCGTTACCATGCCATCTCATGCGTTGATGATGTTAGCAAATTCAAGAGGGAGATCGCGAGCAAGACCAAGCCACCATCATCACGACTGGTCAGTACCCCGCGAACCATCCATCACCGAAGAGCCACGGCTGTGATGTCACTACCTTTCCTTGAAATTCCATAATCAGTTGCAAGTGCTTTGTGTTTGGTATAATATTGATCCGATAAGTGAACGTGAATTATTTCATTATTAATTCATTCTAAAGCTTGGACCGAAGTTTGTTGGAAAAGTCTAGTGCCTTTCCCCAACATGGAAAAGGTCAGAGTCTATTCAGTGAATCTGATACCAGTGTAGAATTCTTTCTCTTGTAGTTTAGATTTCGAAAGATTTCCAAACATGACCCGTCTGTTTGAGTCATGTTTGATAGTTAGTTAATTCATTTTAAGCCGAATTAGGGGTTTAGAGAATTCAACTTCTACTGGATTGTATGATGTTAATTGAATATATATATATATATAAGTAGGGACTTTGTGGTGGGCAGGAGTTCAGGGATGCCTGAGCTAGCGACACAAATATGGTGGGCGGGGGTTTAGAGACGTCTGAGCTAGCGACGCAGATATGGTGGGCGGGGGTTCAGAGACGTTTGAGATAGCGACGCAGATTGTGTGCTGCGTGGTGCAGAGATGTTTGCATTCAATTCAGATATGGTGGAAGGAGAATGGTAAGTCAGTTGCCATCGCCTCGAGTCCTACTAGGGACGAAACAGCCGGTGTGGAGGCCCTTGACGAGTTCAGCCTCGTCCATCATGATGCGATGATGGACACTACAAACATGAGTTTGCCGCAGAGGATTTCAGTCGCCAATTGACATGGTGGTGTTTATTGTTCTAGCAGGGTATAAATATCCTAAACAATTAACTATCAAATTAACTATTAATCCTAACACACAAAACAATACTCTTGCCAAGAGAGATCAGGTGTAGTACTTAGGGATCAAATCCACAAAGAACAATGGCACACAATAGATTTCTTATTTCTAAAGGTTAAGCTAGGTTATTATATATATTGGTAACAAGTAATCATTCTAAGGAAATATTCTTTATTGTAAGGTGTATATGGAACATTGAAATATGGTAATAGTATAAATATGAAAATATGCTAATAATGTAAATATGGGAATATGCTACTAAACTAACTAAATTTAAGTGTAAATATGTTAGATCTAGGGTTTCAAGCTTAATGAATTATAGGGAATAAGAAGCATAGATATGTAAATATTCTAGAACTCAAATATTAACTATTCTGACCCTTTTAACTCTAACTCTCGTATGCGAGCAAAAAGAAAGACCATCGATCAACGACTAAGGTCTGGTGTCGATAGATGGTGAAATCAGAAGGAAATGTGAACGAGATTTGATATGTTCACCAAGCTAATTAGACCAGCTCGCGCATGGAATCGGCTGTCAGCCTCGGTCGATGGCAAGTGTTCAGCATCGATCGATCTTGGTCATGTAACATCGGTCGACGTGAAGATAGTGTCATCGATAGACGGCACTCTTGTACTTCGACTCTCGCAATGATCAGCTACAGATTATTCTCCTCTAAATGCTTCAAAAGCTCAAAGTATCTCCATATATCTCCAAAATGTACCTGTGTAAACCTTAAAACATAGCCTAGAAACACATCATAGACCATAAATAGAGCCTATAACATGGACTAAAACTGATAATAAATAGGCTATATCAACTCTCCCAAACTTAACCTTTTGTTTGTCCTCAAGCAAACAAGTTTGTGAAAGAGGTTTTGAAAAGCGAAGACTCACATAATATCTAAGTATAACTGTCACTTTACTTTATTGTAGCCACATCCTATGAAGTAAACCACAAAGAAACTTTATATACCATATTCTAGTATAGCAACCAAATCTATTCTACCAACAACTTAGCGAATACTAGCCTGACTCGCCCATCTACTGATTTCATTTCTTTGCATAAATAAAAGTGCAGACTTTACCTTGGGAGTATCAATCAAACGATATATGAACTCTTACCTCTGCAAGTATTTGAACACCCATGTAGTCTTCTCTGATTCCTTTCCTCTCTATCTTCTCACTTCTTCTTAGTCAATCTCTCCCTTCTTTTGAGGGTATCATTTTATTTTTCTTTAATTGACTGAGATACTTGGATACGCTTCCATGAATCAAGCCCTAATTGTTTTTGCCACCAGATCCTCTTCACTTCTTTTTTACCTTTGTCTCTTTCTAGGATCATATGAATCAAGTTTTAATGGTTGTAGCCACCAAATTTTGCTCGACTCCTTTTTTTTGAAGGGGAGAAAGAGGGGAATCAGAAGCACACAGACTTTTACCTTCCAGACTTGCAGAAGGAATTCGATCTAGTGTATACCAAATCCCAAAGCAAGCAAATAATGTCAGGATTAGTGTTGGAAATCAACTTTGGTTCCTTCAAACTTTCTAAGCAAGTGTGATATAGTGGCAGGATGGTCCTCTTTGGTATCTCTAGAAATCTCCATTAACAACTTTCTAAGAATGGTGCGAATGTGTGGTTAGTCAATAATAAATCTTGATCATAGTCCTCTTCTTGACTCGATAATGTTTTTTGACAAACTTATATATAGATAGTAAATAAAACTCAAAAACAATAAAATAACATTAGTAAATCTCCCCCACACTTCATTTACACTGTCCCTAGTGTAATCCACCCCGATTGGTTAGGAAAAATCGAATCAAAGTAAATAGCTTAAGTATATAACTCGATACCTCTCTCTGTAAGAGAGTATCGATCGATGGTAGGCGGATTTGTTCGATCGATGGTCATGATCCAGTGTCGACCGATGGTGCCTCTATGGTGTCGATCGATGGTAGAAAATATAGTTTGTAGAAATAAAATAAAACTCGAAATAAATAGTAGTATAAGTAAAAACTAAGTAAAAACTTACTAAACAATGGATTGTCTCCCACTCAGTGCTTGGTTATAGTCTTAAGCTCGACGTTTTGAGCTTTCTGACTAGAATGGAGGTGGATCAACACTTGGAAAACAAGTGTCTACATCTTTTTTGCTCTTCTGAAACCATGTACCAACGAAGCTTCTCAATTCTTCATCTCCTATGGCTTTCTCATTCTTTATGATCTCCTTAGTAACTACCACTGAACGCATTCTCCTGTGTAGATTCTCAATATTACGCTGAAGCATTCTAAGTATGGCAGCTGTGGTTTCTGATATATCCTCAAATTTCTGAGAAATATGTTCCTTCATCAGCCTCTGAGAAAAAGCAATCTCACTGCACATGTCTTCTAACTGTTCTTCTTCTGCGTACTTCTGTCTAGCGAAATAAGTATCGATCGATGGCGTAATGCTGCGTCGATCGATGTCACTCTCTCTGGTCCACTCGCATGATATCTTTGAACAGTATCCAAATCTTGTTGCATCTTATCCATGTGTGTAGTCAAACTGGTGAGGCACTTGTCTATACGATAGTAGACATCATCAAGCCTCATGTAGAAATCTTCTAATGACATCTCTCGAGCGTTGTAGATCTCATTCACAAGATCATCAATCTTTGCTCTGCTATATGTTTCTTGCTTCTTTCTGGACATAGCGATCTTTGCTGCATGTAAAACATATGTAGCTGTACTCAACCATAGTAACTCTCTGTAGAACTGCCATGATATCTTCTTCTTGCACATTCACATTTCGTCTGTCTATAGCGCGTGCGTTACCATTCTCACCTCTGTAGATGCCATACACATCTTGTTTTTCCAAAAAAAAAATCCTTCTGCCATCAGTATCAAAAGCTCTCTTTCCATACTCTACCCGACCATATATCAGCAGGGATTTATCCAACTAACCGGTCCCGAAGTTTCTGAAGTAAAGGGGTTAGATGTACAAAACTCGTGGACTTCTGGAATGGTGGTATCGATCGATGCATGCTTCTTGTTGTCGATTGATGTTTGATATTGGATAGGCTTATGCTTCTGCTCCTTGATGTCGATCGATGATGGTACCTGTGCGTTGATCGATGGCTGTTGCTGTTGTCCAAATAAACTTCATGATCCATTAGCCATAACAAGGGCGTCTGCTACATCTTCCTTAGGTAGATTGAGGATTCTCCTGTAAAGATCTTGTGCACGTCCTTCATATCTCTGAAAATTCCAAACTCGTCTGGTCTTAGATAACAATCTTCTGTATATTCTTATCCAAGTAATTGTTCTGGTCTTCGTTTGATGTCGTTTGATGGCCAAGATATGTCGAGGATTGAAGCTGGACTGCCCAATCTTGCGTTCATTTCCCAGCAAGCTTCTTCCAATGTCAGGCTGCGAAATTCAATAAGTTCTTCCTCTCTGTAAGCTGCACCATGTTCTTCGTAATCTATCCCATAACCTTGGTATACCGGATTGGTGTCGATGGTATATGTGGACCCTCGATCGATGCTCGATAATTATTCACAAGATTGTCAATCTCTTCTCTGCTGTATGTTTCTTGCTTCTGCCTGGACGTAGCGATCTTTGCTGCATGTTCAGGTAAACATATGTAGCTGTACTCAAACATAGTCGCTGTCTCTAGAACTGCCCTGGTATCTTCTTCTTGCACATTCATAATTCTTCCGTCTATAACGCTTGCATTACCATTCTCATCTCTGTAGATGTAATACTCATGTTTCTTTTCCCAAAATAAATTTCTTCTGCCACCAGCATTAAAAGCTCTCTTTGCATACTCTACGTGACCGTCTATCAGTAGGGGATTTATCCAACCGATCAGTCCTAGTGTGTCTGAAGTAAAGGGGTAATATGTACAGAACTTGTGGACTCCTGGAATGGTGGTATCGATCGATGCATTCTTGTTGTTGTTGATTGATGTTTAAAATTCAATAGGCTTGTGCTTCTACTCCTTGATGTCGATCGATGCCGGTACCTGGGTGTCGATCGATGGTTGTTGCTGCTGTCCAAATACTTTTTCTTATCCATTAGCCATAACAATGGTGTCTGCTACACCTTCCTTAGGTAGATTGAGAATTTTCACGTAAAGATCTCGTGGATGTTATGTATCTCTGAAATTTCCAAACTCAAGTGGTCTAAGATAACCATCTTCTGTATCTTCTTCTCCAAGTAATTGTTCTGGTTTTCGTTTGATGTCGTTCGATGGCCAAGATATGCCGATGATTATGCTTGATTTCCAACTCTTGCGTTCATTACCCAGCCAGCTTCTTCTAGTGTCGGGATGCGAGGCTCAATAAGTTCTTCCTCTCTGTAATTTGCATTGAATGCTTCGTAAGTTACACCGTATCCTTTGTATGCCGGATTGTTGTCGATTGATGGTGTATGTGGACCGTCGATTGATGCTCGATAATCAGATTGGTGGAGAAAAACGTTTCAAGCTCCATTAGCCATTGCAAGTATATCTGCAACATCTTTCTTCGTGACATGTAGAATTATGTCATCCTTAGCTCTTGCATGACCATCTGTATCTCTCATAATGCCAAACTCATATGGTTGTAGATAACCATATTCCCTTTTGCATTCTGCAGTTGAATCTCCCTCGATTTTTGCTTCATTCTCAGTATCGATCGACGGTGTATGGTTGTCGTCGATCGATGTCGATTTCACAGGTTGATGGGAAACATTAAAAACTCCATCCTGTTCCATAGTAATCCCTCGGTATTCAATTGTTTCTTCGTCTTTGTTGTCTTTGTCGTACTCGAGGTAAGTTGTGTTGTAACCGAAATCGCCATTGTAGGTGTTGACTTGTTCGCATGTTTGAGTGTTGATCGATGCGATAGAGTGGGTGTCGATCAATTTTTGACCTGTAAGGCCATCGATCGATGGGTTGGATTGGGTGTCAATCGATTCTCGTTCTTCCGATTCCTCACTGACTCGTAATCACATAAGCATGTAGCCACAAGCTCTGCATCATTGCACAATTGGATCAGGGTAGCCTTGTTCTTATTCTTGACAGGTTCATAAAAAATATTTTGATCAATTAGAGATAGACACAACCTGTTTAACTTCATCTCGCATATGGCTCCCACAGTAGCCATGAATGCTCTCCCAAGTAGTAGAGAAGAGTTACAATCCATCATGATGTCCATCACATGAAAGTATGTTAGAACTAAGGTATTTTTGATCTGCACTGGAACATCTTCCTCAGTTTACTCTTGAGTAGTCTACGAATGTAAATAAATCGTTAGAGGGTTCCACTTTCAGGTCCAACTCCTCTGCCATAGACTTTGGCATAATGCTCATTGAAACTCTTTCAACCATTGCTTCAATCTTTCTTTCCTGACTTTCTGGAGGAGGATTTTGGTAGTAGGTAGATCCATATGTCTTGTTGTTGTTGAAGGGTCTTCGCTGTGAATTCTGATTAAAGTTACTCCTTTGACCAGTGCCATAGGAGTTCCTTTGAAGGGTCTTCGCTGTGAATTCCAGACTCAATTGCTTCCACGTCTGCAAAAGCAACCTTCTTCTTGAAAAATCTTTGAACAATATCCAGTTTTGCCTTGACCTCTTCAATCTGCTCCTTTCTCACAGCTGGAGCTGATTTCCTTCTCTCAAAATTGGTGTTCTTGGTGCTGCTGCTATATACCAGATTATCAATCAATCTTGTAGCTTCTTCAGGGCTTCTGGTCCTGAAATTTCTCTCACTAGCTGCGTCTAAAGCCATCTGATATTGTAATTCAATACCTTTGAAGAAAGTTCTACGAAGCAGCACTTCGTTGAACCCATGATGTGGACAGTCTCTCTTGTATTACTTGAATCTGATTAACGAGTTTCTGAAAGACTCTGAAGGTTCTTGTGAAAAGTAGCAATCTTACTCCTTAGATGGTCTTGCGTCATCAAATAATTTACGCAAGAATTCATTTTTTATGTCAATCCAGGATGTCAGTGATCCTGGTGGTAGTTGCTTAAGCCGATATAAAGTTTCTCCAGCAAGTGAGTACTTGAAGAGCTTACAGAAAAGATAGTCCTCAAGGACTCCATTGGCTTTAATAGCAGTTACTAGATCCTCAAATAGCTCCAGATGATCCATAGGGTGCTCATGTCGCAACCCATGGTAAGGTGTTTGCGCTACAAGTCCGAAGAAAGCGGGCTTGATCTCAAAATCGTTTCTCTGAAAAGCTAGAGGATGCATGGCGGATCTGTTGGCGTAGAACTGGTCTGGAGGGTTGTAGTCAGCCAGCGTTCTCTAAGAAGCTTGGGCGTTAGCTTCAGGTTCAGCTATTGCAGCGTCTGCTTCCGCTTCTGTATCAGGGATTACAGACCCCTGATCGTATATCTTTTGACCTGCTTCATTACGCAGATGACCGTTGAGGTCATGCAAGTCTCTATTCTCATTCCGAACCACTATTATAGGCGCAACCATCTGAACTCGTTTGTTGTCGTCGATCGATGCAGGTGAGATGTTGTCAATCGATGCTAAGTGATCAATTTCGGTTGATGCTGGATTTATGATGCGGGTCGATGCTGTCCGTATAGAAGGGTCGGTCGACGCTGAGTGTATGCCGTTGATCAATGATATCCGTAAAGAAGTATCGGTCGATGTTGAGTGTATGTCGTCGATCGATGCTTATCGTCTGTCTTTGCGGATCATGCGCTCGAGGTTCTGCGGGTCTGAGAATAGTAATTCTTGTCCTGTATTGCTCCTGGTACTCTTTTTCATGCACCTGAAAGACAAAGGAAAAGAAAAATCAGTAAATTGAAAGTAAGACAAACCTAGACTAAACCCTAGAAATTAAATTTAATGGCGATCAATGTTCCCCAACAACGGCACCAAATCTGACATGGTGGTGTTTATTGTTCTAGCAGGGTATAATTATCCTGAACAATTAACTATCAAATTAACCCTTAATCCTAACACACAAAACAATACTCTTGCCAAGAGATATCAGGTGTAGTACGTAGGGATCAAATCCAAAGAGAAACAATGACACACAATAGATTTCTTATTTCTAAAGGTTAAGCTAGGTAATATATATATTGATAACAAATAATCAGTCTAAGGAAATATTCCTTATTAGAAGGTTTAGATGGAATATGGAAATATGGTAATATTATAAATATGGAAATATGCTAATAATGTAAATATGAGAATATGTTACTAAACTAACTAGATGTAAATATAAATATGCTAGATCTAGGGTTTCAAGCTCAATGAATTATAGGGAATAAGAAGCACGAATATGTAAATATTCTAGAACTTAAATATGAACTATTCTAAACCTTTTAACTCCAACTAACGTATGCGAGCAAATGGAAAGACCATCGATCGACGACTAAGGCCTGGTGTCGATCGATGGTGAAATAAGAAGGAAGTGTGAACGAGATTTGATATTTTCACCAAGCTAATTCGACCAGCTCTCGCATGCGCCGAACAACCTAGTTCAATGGAGTCTATTATGGCACATAACCTACTCTCCTAGTCTTCCAAGTCCTACTTTCGAGATCCTAGTTAGCTACTCTAGAATGCAAGCATTAAGCACTACTCAATTGATGGATATTAACTTAACCTAGCAATCTTACTTTTGGGCTAATCCATGATTGCTATCATTCAACCCTAAATCTAGTTGATAACTATTTAGACATAATCAAAGTAACAATAATAATCTGAATATAATGCATAGATATAATATTGGGGTTCCAATACAAATCTCCCTAAGGAGTTACGAATCGTCTCCCCTAATAGAATACTAAAACTCTAGAACCTACCACCGTGCGTCTCTTTGCATTTTCCGGTGTCATACATAAAGTATAAATATAAAACCTTATAATCTAGGTAAAATATCGTCCAGGGGTAATCATGTAATCTTGTGTCTGTCTCTAACTTGGGCTTGGAATCGGCTGTCTGCAAATTGGTCATTGATTGATGGCAAATGTTCAACATCGATCGATCTTGGTCATGTAACATCGTTCGACGTCAAGATAGTGTCGTCAATCGACGGTAGTCTTGTACTTTGACTCTCCCAATGATCAACTATGGATTATTCTCCTCTAAATGCTCCAAAAGCTCCAAGTATCTCCATATATCTCCAAAACGCACCTGGACCTCTAAAGACCTTAAAACATAGCCTAGACAAACATAATAGACCGTAAATAGAGCCTATAACATGGCCTAAAACTTGTAACAAATACGCTATATCACTGATGATGAAAGACTCTTTAGGGGCAAAGACGACAGTAACGACGTGACGGATGCGACATATGTTTCTAGCGACTCAGCCGATTCGTTGGTTCGTCCTGACTTCGTCCTAGTGCACTACTATTCAGATGGGAATTTTCTCGAACTCCAGGCATTAGCTTCTGTCACGCCCCCGATCCTAGATAGGATCATGTGCATGACCATGGTTCGACGAAATGAGCTGTGGATCACTCTGATCAAGGAGCAGGCGACACATGGTTAAGATAAAGTTAAGTATGTAAGAACTTAACCAAATGAGAGGGAGAGAAACGAGTTAACGGAGCTGGGCGAGTGTTACGGTAGCTGGACGGAGTAAACGAATAGCTCGATCAGCTAGACGAAGCTCGACAAAACATAGTCTAGCTCATTCTAACTTAAGTCAGCTCATTCAGAGGAGAAACCAGCTCACTAAGCTGCACCAGCTGGGGATCAGCTAAACTCAGCTGGATGGAGTGTTCGGGTCTTGGGCAGTTGGTCCGGGTCCGGGCCGGTTTGTCCGACCATAGTGGCTAGGGTCTAGTGGGTCCTTGGGTAAGGCCATGGGATAAGCCTGGAAGGTCTGGGTTTCTGTTTGAGCTTGATGTGGACTCAAAAGGGACAATTATAGGCCAGGGGGTGCATGCGGGCAACAGATGCAACCTATTGACCAAGTCATGCCCATTCGCGTAGCAAGTTGTACCTTTTCTTGGGGCAAGTCCTAGCCGATCATTCTCTATAAAATATCATGAGAGAGAGAGAGACAGAGAGAGAGAGAGAGAGGAGAGAGAGAGAGAGAGAGAGATAGAGAGAGAGAGAGAGAGAGAGAGAGAGAGAGAGAGAGACAGAGTGAGAGAGAGAGAGAGAGAGTAAGAGAGAGAAAGAGAGTTCCAACCAAAAGAAGGCCGATTGTGGTGGTTTTTTTTCGGTGAGTTCTTTCGTTTGGGAAATGTAATTCCAATCAAGAATGGGAGGATCTAACCAGGAGAAGAACATGCGAAACCCGGAGACTGTTTCCAAGTTATGTGATGGACCGGCGATCCATCGGTTTAGATGGACGGCCCCATTGGCGGAGTCTAAGGTCCGATAGGTTCGATGGTTACATCCTTTTCTCTTTATATATTTCATTTCATTCTTCTTCTTCTTCTTCTCTTTCTGGTTTTACACAAAAGGGTATGATGGTTGGGTCCAAGGGTTGGGGCCCTAGGCTTAATGAGAACACATCCCAACCAAAAACCTAGACCATGTGTTGGTTATGCGGTCAGTCCGGATCGTCCAAGGAAAGGGGCGGTTAGGCTGAATGGTTGGAATGACCCAAAGGGTACGAGTGCCAAGAGGCACGAGTCACCAAAGGTCACGAGTCACGAAAGGTCACAAGTCACCAAAGGTCACAGGTCACAAAGGTTTGTGAGTTACCAAAGAGTACAAGTAGCCAAAAGGTATAAGGTAACAATGGTTGTGAGTACGAAGAGGTACGAGGACCAAAGGGTGCCATCGACTAAAAGGTGTCATCGACCAAAAGGTGTCATCGGCCAAAGGGTGGGGTGCATTGGTCCAATAGGTGCCATGGACCAAGGGGTGTCTAATTACAGTCGGGATCATTGGATGCGGTTATGTCCGATCCACATGTGTCAGTCCATGACTGTTTAGTTAAGACACATACTCAGTTTGTAACCGAAACAATAAGACTTGAGGTCCTATCGATTGCTCTTAATCTAGATGGGTTTCAGGCTCTCTCTCGGTTGTATGGATTCAGGCTTGGTGTCGGGTAAGGTAAGGAAGTCTTGGGGCTTATGTGCTGGACTTGAAGGGTTGCCAATTGAACCTAGACCGTATCCGGATGATCGGATTGGTCTAAGGGGACATTTCGTTTATGGTCTTATTCTATTGTATTATTTGGACTGTCTATCCATTCTAATGTCATGTGGGGTGGTTGGTCGAACGACATAGGATACGGTAGATATGTTCTGTATTGTTCTATAATTATAGTGATTGAGGTTATCGCAGTTCTAGGAACTAAGCCAAGCATTGTAGAATCAACCATTTTGTCTTCGGTTATGATTAATGCTTATATTGGTTATGGTTTCAGGAACTGAGGCTGATCGTGGTCAAGCCATGGAGCCATGAAGATTCTATCAATGAGAGGCTGTGTGGCGTGTGGTTAGATGATGTTAGGATGAGTTGCTTATTGTTTATGAGACTTGTAGTAAACTATGTATCAGATCACATATTGTTAGGTAGTACATAGTAATTCATTCAATATTCTTTTATACTATCTGGTCAATTGTTTATGAACATCATATTTCTGAATATGACTTAGTAAATAACCGATGAAAATGAATCAAACGAGCAATGTTCATGGAAAGTAAGCCTCAGTGTCCAGTTGGGTCAAAAGGCCAGGATCGGGTCTTACAAGTGGTATTAGAGCGGAGTTGATTATAGGATAGTGAGTCAGTGTAGCCCACAAGCGGCCAGCTGATTAGGTCTTATGATTTTCTGATTTGCTTAGCCTTAGGAATTGTTGTGTTTTATATGTTATGTTTCTATACTAACATTGTCTGGTTCCGAGGTTGCAAGAGGCAAATCAGGGAAGTCTCGGAAGAGCAAGATAGCGGCTGGTCAGTTCATTCAGGTAGCCGCGGATCAATTTAATCCGACTGTGTTACCGACCGATCCGGTTGAGGCTAACAGGTAGAGGTTTACCTAGGGATGCATCTGACCTTGTTGGGATACGGGCTGAGGATGTAGGTATGCAGCCGCAAGAGCAGGAAGAGGAAGCAGAATCCTCTAATGCTGGCTCTCTTGGAGTCTAACTTGGCAGAGGAAGCTAAGTTTTAGACTCGGTCTCAGTCTGCCCCGATCGGCAAGACTAATGACCACGAGAGGAAATGGGATAAGTTCAAAGGGACTAACTCCCTTGTGAGAGACCTGAGTTCCCTAAGTGTGGCAGACGCCATCCAGGCGAGTGCTGGAAGGCCATGGGGGCTTGCGGGCGTTGTGGCAGTATGGATCGTTCGCTCCATGATTTCCCTCGACCAATCCGGACTCAAGGCCAATCTGGTGTAAGCGGCTCTCTGACTTGTTTCCATTGCGGCAAGAGTGGACACTATCAGAAAGAGTGTCCCAAACTGCAAGGAGGACAAGGGAAAGGTCGTGGAGACACGTGCAAGTCAATCCAGATTAGGCCGACCACAACACCGAGGGTGTACGAGCTGTCCTGGGACGACGACGCTTATGGGTCGTTTGAATCGATCACTGGTAACATTCTAAACTCATATTTTTAAATTCAGTAGTAATGCTTGGTCTGGAACTTAGAATGGTTAGGTTATTTTGATTTAGGTCTCTGATAGGGACCCTCGTGATTGGTGGTGTGGAAACTCACGTACTTTTCGACACAGGGGCCACACATAGCTTTGTGAGTCCAGAACTGGTTGAAAAGGGTCTGTTATGTTTGGAATCTGTGGATAATTTGAGGTTACTGAAGGCAGTCGGTGGGCTAGTCATGCATTCACTAGGACTTATGACAAATGTCTCAGTGACGATCCAAGGTTAAAATCTACATGTGGATCTGATCATTGTTCGCCTACAGAATCACGAGGTGTT
The DNA here is from genome assembly GCA_905132885.1 of Moricandia moricandioides. NCBI lineage: Eukaryota > Viridiplantae > Streptophyta > Magnoliopsida > Brassicales > Brassicaceae > Moricandia > Moricandia moricandioides. The sequence continues at coordinate 67,060 of CAJHQQ010001483.1, read as the reverse complement.
CCTAGGCATGGATTGGTTGGGAAAGTATCGGCCCACTCTCGATTGCCATATGGGTCATGTGCGATTGGAGGTTGGACCTCACCCGGCTGAGTACCAAAGTCTGAGTTTGGCTCTCGGAAGTAGTGTTATTAGCAGTCTGCACGAAACGGATGCTTAATGAGGGTTGTGAGGCCATTATGGCCACAATCACCACTATGGAGCACGACAATTCTGCTGATCTGAAAGATCTTTCTGAGGACTCGTTGGTATCTGAGTTCCCGGATGTGTTTCGTTTGCTACAGGACATCCCCCCTAATACATTAGACCCATATTCATGATCGAACTAGAACCTGTGACAGCTCCACTGTCCAAGAGTACATATCGAATGGCTCAGCCGAGATGGTCGAGCTAAAGAAGAAATTGGAAGAATTCCTTGACAAGAGGTTCATACGTTCGAGTAGTTCCCCTTGGGGTGCACCAGTCCTCTTTGTGAAAAAGAAGGATGGTAGCATGCGTCTGTGTATCAACCATCAGGGGTTGAACATGGTTGCTGTGAAGAGCAAGTACCCGTTACCTAGGATAGACGAGTTTTTGGATCAGCTCAAATGAGCCAAGGGGTTTTCTAAGATTGACTAGGCCTCAGGTTATCATCAGATTCCCATCGAACAAAACAATATCGAGAAGACAGCATTTAGGACTAGGTATGGCCACTACGAGTTCGTGGTTATGCCATTCGGTTTGACCAATGCGCCTTCTGCGTTCATGAAAATGATGAACAGCGTGTTCCGAGATTTCCTGGATGAATCAGTTATCATCTTCATAGATGACATATTGATTTACTCCAAGGATGAGGAATGTCATTGGAGATACCAGAGGGCTGTGCTGGAACGGTTACGAGAACATAAGCTTTATGCTAAACTCAGAAATGCAGTTTTTGGAGGAAGAGCATTTCGTTCCTCGGTCATATTGCATCCGACCAGGGCGTCTCAGTGGATCCAGAGAAGATCAAGGCTACCAAGGATTGGCCCCAACCACACAATGCCACAGAAGTCAGAAGCTTCCTTGGGCTGGCAGGTTACTATCGGGAGTTTGTAAAAGGATTCACAAGCTTAGCTCACCCTATGACACAGTTGACCGGGAAGGACGTTAAGTTCACATGGTCTGAGGAATGCGAGAGATTTTTATACCATGGATTTTACCTATTTTACCTATGATATATAGAGTATATTTAGTCTTTTATATGCATTTGGTATTGGTTTAGAGTATTTACCGGTCTAGGTACTTATTGGAAGCAATTGGAGCTTTTGAACTATTTTGGAGCACTTAGGATTGCTAAGCAGAAACTCCGAGTCGGATCCAAATTTATGAATAGACCATCGATCGATGTCACACACTGTGCGTCGATCGACTGTCAAGTCGACAGCAGATTTAGTGAAGGCTTGAGAAATTACAAGTTTTACCCATAAGTTTTGTTAATTACAAGACAAGTCCCTAGCCGAAATTTAGACTATTTATTACGGTTTTCAATCTTTTTTTTTTTGAACAGAGCCTAGAAGAACTAAGAGAGAGTGGTCTCCTAAGTTACACCAAAGTTTTAGAGTTTAGAGTTGGAACACATTGCTACATCTATTGGAGAGAAAGATCTGATCATCATTACAGAGAAGATCTTGAACTCCTTATCTTTTTACTCAGTTTATTCTATGCAATTTATTAAGAATTTATTCATGTTCCTTATTGCTATGTCTGAGTAATTATCTATTAGATTTAGGGTTATTCAATGGTAGTAATGTATTGTTGATTTTGTAGGATTGTTAGGGTAATCTTCTTGGTTCTTTGTTTAAGGTGCTTTTAATGCTAAGTTGAACTTGATCACCTTCATCTTAGAAATTAGGGTTCTATAGCGCAAGCGAGAGACTGGTTATAACCTGGAATCTATCTTAAACAATCTAAATAACAAGTATCAAAAGAAAGTTGAATTAGAAGTTTAGATAACCCATCAAACTACGAAACCAATATTGTTTAGAATGAGCATCGATCAAAGCCATCCTATTGTCATCAATCAATGCTCAGTCGAGATGCGCGAGAGTGATCTCCTAAACCCTAAGGTTTGAATTCAGAACGATGCTTAATAAAACCCTAGCAATCTATTAGTCTGCATTATCTAAACTTACCTGAGAAGTTTCCCTAAGTCTAATCTCTTAATTTAATCTTCACAAACCAAATCAATATTGAAATCACTTTTATTTTTATTGTTATAATTGATCTAACTTTAATTCGAAAACAATAAGTCTATTTTGAAATCCTAAAGTCTCTATGGATTTGATACCTAAGTACTACACTGAACCTCTTATTTGAGAGAGTAAAGTGAGAATATAATGAAATAAAAATAAACCTCACATCAAATTTGGCGTCGTTGCCGGGCACTCTTTCTTATTGCCATTAGATTTTGTTTAAAATATTGTCTAGATTTTTACTTTAATGTTTGCTAAATTATTCTTTCCCATGACAAAAGAACTTAAGGGAGAGAATATGGATTCATGACAACAACCATCGATCGACAGAGCTTATTTGGTATCGATCGACGTTAGTCCACTGATGTCGGGCGACACCCTTCCATTGCCATGGATCAATACCGATCAGCAAGAAGCAGGTATGTACGCCTTTACTGATTATGATAATAAGAAATTAGTCTTGACAGAACCAATGAACAATAAAAGCAATGAAGCAAGCCAACTAATTAATTATTAGGAAGCTGCAATCCCCAATCAAATCACTAAATCTTCAAAGAATGAGGTAAAGCATGAATTGCCAATGCTCGAATACCTAAACCCCAGAAGAACCTATTCCAATAGGTCCGCGATTCGATTATCTGATAACCATGCTGGAAGCTCTGAGCTTGATATCGACTTCCTAATTATGGTGCGCAAAAATCAGTTCAATGGTTGAACACCCGAACGATCACATCGAGATGCTAGAATACATGTTGAACGACGATTTCAGTCTCTGCAAACTTTTTCCTTTCTCCCTAGAAGGTGACTTCAGGAGGTGGCTGAACCAGCTAGCACCAGGATCCTTGACTTGTTGGGCAGATATTAGAAGCACCTTCATCAACCACTTCTTTGACGAGGAGATATACTTGGAACAAAGAAGGGAAACATCCACTTTCGTTCAAGGTAGCCGCAAATCTTTTTAAAACTCCTGGACAAGGTTCAAGAGCTACCAACTTTCATGCCCACACCATGGATTCTTAGAGCCCCAACTCATCAGCACTTTCTATAGAGGACTAAACCTAGACTATCAAACCATTCTTGGTACAGCCAGCAAGGGGAACTTCAGCACGCGAAGCCCTGCAAGCGCTAAAATACTGATGGAAAACATAGCTTTAGGTAGAGCTTTCGAAAAAAAAGACACCGAAGGGAAGGAACCACCATTGTTCGTAGAGGAGAAACACTTGATCCGAGTTAGAAAAACTCTAGCACCAGTTGCAGCCCTTTTGCACGAAAATCAGCGCTCATATCCGCCCCTATTGTCCAAGCACCAGAATGGGATCTACTATTCAAAATTATGTGCGACGCTAGCGATTTTGCTGTAGGTGCGGTACTTGGACAAAAGAAAGACAAAACATTGCACGCTATATACTACGCCAGTAGAACTCTAGATGATGCGCAACATAATTATGCGACAACAGAAAAAAAGGAATTGAATGTGGTATTCGCCTTCGAGAAATTCCAATCCTATCTCGTCGGTTCAAAGGTTGTAGTTCACACCGACCACACATCATTGAAATACTTAATAAAAAAAAAGGATGCTAAGCTGAGACTTTTACGGTGGATTCTCCTTCTCCAAGAATTCAACTTAGAAGTCAAAGATAAGAAAGTAAATGGAGTCGCAGATAACTTATAACGAATAATAGTAGACGAACACATCCCTATAGATGATTTCTTACCCACATAAAATATCTACTTAGCAGAATCGACTTCCGTTAGTAGTGTCAGTTCGGCGCATGAAGCAGAATCGATCGACAAGACACTAACACCATCAAACGACTATAGCCATAGACGTTGATCAATTTTGTCCAGACCCCATCGATCGAAGATGCATTTGAAATGGACGATGACATGATCATTCCAATAAATATCAACGTCAGTTGTAATCCTTCGACCCCAAATGATGATTCTCCCGGAGACAGAAGTTTGAGTCGGGGGGTGTGTGCACTAATCACCACCGATATACCTTGGTATGCAGATATACTAAACTATCTTGCGGCCGAAGCATAAACCAAACTCTTCAAAGGATATCATAAAAAGAAATTTTAGCGAGAAATCTGGAGATATCACTGCGATGAACCTTATCTTTACAAACACTGTTCTGACGGCATATATAGACGATATGTTGCCGAAAGTGAAATTCCAGAAAATTAATATCATTGATATGGATCAGATTACGCTGGACATTTCACTAGTTTTAAGACAGTGTCGAAAATCCTACAAGCGGGCTTTTGGTGGCCGACTATGTTTCAAGATGCTCAAGCCTACGTAGAGAAATTTGATCCCTGCCAAAGAAGAGGAAAAATCAGCAAGAAAAACGAGATGGAACATAACTTCATACTTGAAGTTGAAGTATTTGATTGCTGAGGCATCGATTTCATGGGCCCTTTCCCTTCTTCGCACAAAAATAAATACATACTAGTCGCAGTAGACTATATATTTAAATGGGTGGAAGCAATATCAACTCCAAAAAATGATGCTGCCGTAGTCGTTAAACTCTTCAAGAGTATTATCTTCCCCAGATTTGGAGTTCCGATAATCGTAATAAGCGATGGAGGTACCCACTTCATTAACAAAATGTTCGAAAAACTGCTCAAGAAACATGGAGTTCACCATCGAGTAGCTACATCCTATCATCCTCAGACATCGGACAAGTTGAAGTATCCAAGCGTCAGATAAAAGAAATCCTATAAAAGACGGTAGGATCAACCCGTAAAGATTGGTCTTTGAAGTTAGATGATGCACTTTGGGTGTCAATTAGGTTAACTCGACACGACCCCATTTTATAAATCACTTTCTCCAAAACCGCCAAAAACACACTGTTCCACACTCGATTTCTCTCCCAATTTTTGGCCGATTTTTCTTGTTTTTGAGTCTAGATCACTCGATTTCTGCCCTTTCTACCTGTTTAGCTCTTTAAATCACTCAATCATCAAGGTATGTTCTCCAAATCTCTTAGTTTAGGGAACTTTTAGGGTTTGAATAAAAATCAAATCATTTATGGTTTAACTCGGGATTTAGGATGATTTAGGGTGATGAAGTACTAGGTTATGGACTATCTATCATCTTTACACATGAATTGCACGATTTGAGTTGATTATTTTTGATTTCCTGAAGCCTGATCCGCGATGCAGCGTCGATCGATGCCCATGAGTCGCCGTCGATCGGTGGCCATGAGGTTCTGTCGATCGGTGACCATGCGGTACCATCGATAGACAATTGTTCTTTTAATGTAGACATCGATTCTGATTTGTGCTTTGTTCGATTAAATGTAGATGGACGAGAGGAGAACAAAAGCGCGATACGAGGTTGGTAGCTCCAGTGCTCCACTACGGGGTCCTCCATGCCGAGACCCTTGGCCCAAAGAAGAAGAGGCTCTACTTGTGACATTCGAGGACTATCCCAACCCTCGAAAAGCGGTGGCATCAAGGGACTGCACACATCGTCCCCTGAGCGAGGAGTGGGATGACTTCGACAGCCTCTATTACAACGCTTGGCAGAGGGTTACCATCGAGCCCACAGAGTTCACCGATAAGCAAACTCTGAAGAAGTTGGGACTCCACACTGATATTAGACAGATGGTGCAGGAGCTTGGATTGGGCAGCATGGCTACTAAGCCATATCCTTTGTACCCCAGCCTGGTCCGACAGTACATATCCATGGCTCATGTGATCTACAAGAGCCCCAGGGTGAAGTTGGCGCATGAGGCCACCCTGACCTTTGTCATCAGAGGCATCCAGTGTAGGATCCCCATCCCGCAGCTCTGCGAGATCTATGGCTTTGACATTGGTACCAGTGCCTATTCAGTCACTGCATTCCCTGGCCTACCTCCCTTCTGGGGCCTCATCGGGACAGGCTATTTTGACTCCGGCTTAGCCACTCAGCGCTAGTTCTTGAAAGTCCTTCTGGGGCCTCATCGGAACGTTCGTCACCCGACTCGGCTCTACTTCTTTAAAGTCCTTGCCAACACCCTGTTTTTCAAGATGGAGCCCAACAAGGTTAGGGTTCAAGAGTTTACTTTTCTTTACTATTCCGTCAAGGAATTGGTGGGGCTCAATGACGAGGTCTTTCCTCCACCTATGAGCGATCAGCAGGTGAACTTGTGGTCTATATTTGATGAGCACCTGGCGACCCTGAAGGAGAAACCCTTCAAGGGTTCTGGCGCGAAGAGAGAGACGATAGGGAGCCTCTTGACACCCATCTTGAGCTTTCTTGGCATTAGCTTTGAGGGAGCTTTGGTGGAGCAAGAGCTGCTCTTTCATGGATGAGGGTCACCAGACGAGGACCCAGGGGCTGAAGGAGGGACGCTTTTGGTCCTTTGTGGATGACGAGGGACCTCAGATGATAGAGCTTACAGTGCGAGAGGTGACAGAATTCTCTGACAATCTACAGCACCTCGCATTCCACCCAGATGAGGGCCACCTCCACACAGCACCTCTAAGAGTACGATGCAGAGGAGGCCTCCGCCCAGCACACCCGGTCGCAGCAGCCGCAGCGGACGAGCCAGCACAGCCACCTCCACCTCTCCCAGCCTTCCCTCAGATTCCAGAGATCCCCATACACGACCATGGTGCTTTCCAGCGAGTCGTGGTGGACGGGCTTCGAGCGATATGGGCCAGGGTAGAGACGATGTCACGGTGCCAGTGATTCAGCCACACCCGGACCAGAGCCAGATCTCCACCGGGAGAAGCACCACAACAGCAGCAGCAGGACCAGGATACATCCAACGGGGAGTAGTCTCTTCGATACTCCTTCGTCTTCGATTTCATTTCCCTTTAAGACTTAATATTCATAATTATTTTTTTTTGTTGCATATGGATTAAAACTAACTATTTATTACTGTTTGGATTTTATTTTTACGTGTGCTTGAGTGTCTAACAGAGTTAACCCAAAGAGAGATGATCAGAATGGAGAATCGATACACACAATTCAGTCTGTCAGCTAGCATCCATCAACGCCTACTTGTTGCTGTCGATCGATGGCGAACTAAAATAGCGAGTTTTTAACATCATTTATACTACTACTTATTTCAGTATTTATTCTATTTATGAAGGTATACCCGATAGTTCCAATACACCATTGATCGACACCATATGTTCACCACCGATTGACGATGATGGATTACCATCGGTCAACGCTCACCTACTGCCATTGATCGATACCCCCAACAGAGTTGGTATATTTGACTATCTCTAACACTGTTTCCTTATGATTTAATTTCTCCTAACCTATCTGAGGCGGATTACACTGGGGACAGTGTAATTTAAGTCAAGGGAAGGTTTGCTAATGCTCTTTGATTTGTTTTGAGTCTTATTACTATATTATATATATATATATATATATAAGTTTTTCAAAAAGTATTATTGAGTCAAGAAGAGGACTATGATCAAGATTTATTATTGACTAATCACACTTTAGCACCATTCTTAGAAGGTTGTTTGCAGAGATTACTAGGGATACCAAAGTGGATAATCTTGCCACTATATCACACTTGCTTAGAAAGTTTGAAGGAACCAATGCTGATTTCTAACACTAATCCTGACATTATTTGGTTACTTTGGGATATGGTATACACTGGATCAGATTCCTTCTGCAAGTCTGGAAGTTAAAAGTCGGTGTGCTTCTAATTCCCCTCTCTCTCCCCCTTCAGAATTAAATAAGGAGTCTAAGAGGATTTGGTGTCTACAACCATTAATGCTTGATTCATATGATCCTAGAAAGAGATAAATGTCAAAAAGAACTAAACAGGATCTGTTGGCAAAAATCATTAGGGCTTGATTCATGGAACCATATCCAAATATCTCAGTCAATTAAAAAAATAAAATGATACCCTCAAAAGAAGGGAGACATTGACTGAGAAGATGTGAGAAGAGAGAGAGATAGGAAAGGAATCAGAGAAGACTACTTGTGTGCTCAGACACTTGCAGGGGTAAGAGTCCATACATCCTTTGATTGATACTCCCAAGGTAAAGCATGCACTTTTATTTTATGCAAAGAAATGAAATCAATAGAGGGGTGAGTCAGATTAGTATTCGCTAAGTTGTTGGTAGAATGGATTTGGTTGCTATACTAGGATATGGTATATAAATTTTCTCTGTGATTGACTTGATAGGATGTGGCTGCAATAAAGTAAGGTGACAGTTATACTTAAACATTATGTGAGTCTTCGTTTTTCAAAACCTCTCACACAGGCTTTGTTTGCTTGAGGACAACCAAAATGTTAAGTCTAAGGGAGTTGATATACCATGGATTTTACCTATTTTACCTATGATATATAGAGTATATTTAGAGTCCTTTATATGCATTTGTTATTGTTTTAGAGTATTTACAGATCTAGGTACTTACTGGAAGCAATTGGAGCTTTTGGACTATTTTGGAGCAATCAGGATTTCTCAGCAGAAACTCCAAGTCGGATACAGATTTATGAATAGACCATCGATCGATGTCACACACTGTGCGTCGATTGACGGTCAAGTCGACATCAAGATTAGTGGAGACTTGAGAAATTACAAGTTTTACCCAGAAATTTTATTAATTAAATGATAAGTCCCTCACAGAAATTTAGACTATTTAATAGGATTTTCTATCTTTGTTTTAAAGAGAGCCTAAAAGACCTAAGAGAGAGTGATCTCCTAAGTTACACCAATTTTTTAGTGTTTAGAATTGGAACACATTGTTACATCTATTGGAGAGAAAGATCTGATCATCATTACAAAGAAGATCTTAAACTTCTTATCTTTTTATTTAGTTATGCAATTTATTCAGAATTTTATTCATGTTCTCTATTGCTATGTCCGAGTAGTTCTTTATTAGATTTAGGGTTATTCAATGGTAGTAATTTATTGTTGATTTAATAGAATTGTGAGGGTCATCTTCTTGGTTCTTTGTTTAAGTTGTTCTTAATGCTAAGTTGAACTTGATCACCTCAATCTTAGAAATTTGGGTTCTATAGCGCAAGCGAGAGCCTGTTTATAGACAAGAATCTATCTTATACAATCTAAATAACTAGTAAAAAACGATAGTTGAATTAGAAGTTTAGAGAACCCATCAAACAACGAAGCCAGTACTGTTTAGAATGACCATCGATTGATGCCATCTTATTGTTATCGATCAAAGGTCAGTCGAGAAGCGCGAGATCGATCTCCTAAACCCTAAGGTTTGAATTCAGAACAATACTTAATAAAACCCTAGCAATCTATTGGTTTGCATTATCTAAATCGACCTGAGAATTTCCTCTAAGTTTAATCTATTAATTTAATCTTCACAAACCAATTTATTCTGAAATTGCTTTTATTGTTATTGTCATAAATCATCTAGCTTTAATTCGAAAACATTAAGTCTATTGTGCAATCCTAGAGTCTATGTGGATTTGATCCCTAAGTACTACACCGAACCTCTTATTTGAGAGAGTAAAGTGCGAATATAAGGATAATTTGAAAGTGAAATAAAAATAAACTACACATCAGAGATGCTTCTCTGTACTTGAGGACATGTTGACCAGCGCGCCAATTCTGGTTCTTCCGGAGGCCGACCAACCATATGTAGTCTATACGGACGCATCCATAACAGGACTAGGTTGCGTATTGACTCAGCATGGGAAGGCCATCGCCTATGCGTCAAGGCAGTTGAGAAAACATGAGGGAAACTACCGCACCCATGATCTCGAAATGGCTGCGGTAGTGTTCGTCTTAAAGATCTGGCGTTATTTGTATGGTACCAAGGATCAAATACTTATGGACCATAAGATTCTGAAGTATATATTTAACCCAGCCTGAGTTGAACTCAAGGCAGAGGAGGTGGATGGAGTTTGTGGCTGATTACGAGCTTGACATCACTTACTATCCGGGAAAGGCTAATCTGTTAGCACACGCCTTGAGCCGGAGGAGAGCAGATGTATCAGCCAAATCCATTTTACCAACAACTTAGCAAATACTAGTCTGACTCGCCCCTCTACTGATTTCATTTCTTTGCATAAAATAAAATGCAGGCTTTACCTTGGGAGTATCGATCAAGGGAAACATGGACTCTTACCTCTGCAAGTATCTGAACACACAGGTAGCCATCTCTGATTCCTTTCCTCTCTCTCTCTTCTAATTTCTTCTCAGTCAATATCTCCCTTTTTTTTAGGGTATCATTTTATTTTCTTAATTGACTGAGATATTTGGATAGGCTTCCATGAATCAAGCCCTAATGGTTTTTGCCACCATATCCTTTTCACTTATTTTTGACCTTTTTATCTCTTTCTAGGATCATATGAATCAAGCTTTAATGGTTGTAGCCACCAAATCCTGTTCGAATCATTTTTATTATGAAAGGAAAAGAAAGGGGAATCAGAAGCACACAGACTTTTACCTTCCAGAGTTGCTGAAGGAATCCGATTCAATGTATATCAAATCCCAAAGCAAGCAAATAATGCCAAGATACGTCTTGGAAATCAGTTTCGGTTCCTCCAAACTTTCTAAGCAAGCGAGATATAGTGGCAGGATGATCCACTTTGGTATCTCTAGTAATCTTTGAAATAACCTTTTAAGAATGGTGCTTATAGCATAGTTAGTAAATAATAAATCTAGTTCATAGTCTCCTTCTTGACTCAATAAAAGTTTTTGGAAAACTTTTATATAAATAAATAACACTCAAATATCATTAGCAGACCTCCCCTAGACTTAAATTACATTGTCCCCAGTGTAATACGCCGTGGATTGGTTAGGAAAAATCAAATCATGAGTAAATAGCTTAAGTATAAAACTCGATACCTCTCTCTGTAAGAGAGCATCGATCGATGGTCGGTTACGGGTGTCGATCGATGCTAAAACTGTAAGTTCTTATTTCTTATAAAACTCAAAATAAAACACAATATCATTAATACCTCCCCCAGACTTAAACAACACTATCACCAGTGTTATATAGTCATAGATTGGGGAAGAAATAAATCATATGGACCAAATTTAACAAGGAAAAACAAATATACCTGCTCGCTGATTGTGAACGTCGATCGACACAGTTAACTGCCTATCTATCGATATGTTGCTTACTCTGTCATTCAGTAGTGATCAAGTGTCGGTCGATGATATATGCAGATTGTCTTCCTCGGATATTCTTTTTTGAAATAAATAGATACGCAAATTAGTAATAAATGAAGAATAAAAACTAATTAAAACTTACTAAATAGTGGGTTCTCTCCCACTCAGCGTTTGGTTATAGTCTTAAGTTTGACGTTGTGAACGCTCTGGATAGAAAGGAGGTTGATCAATACTTGGGAAACAAGTGTCTACATCTTCTTTGCTCTTCTGAAACCATGTACCAATGAAGTTTATGATTGCCTCATCTTCTTTGGTTTTCTTGTTCTTTATGATCTCCTTAGTGACCTCCAGTGAATGCATTCTTCTTTGTAGATTATCAATACTGCGCTAGAGTATTCTAAGTCTGGCAGCTGTAGTGTTTGATATCTCCTCTAGTTGCTGAGAAATATCTTTCCTTCATCAGGCTCTGAGAAAAAGCAATTTCATTGAACCTATCTTCTAAGTGGTGTTCTGCTGCAGACTTCTGTCTGTCGAACACAATATCGATCGATGGCAAGGTGTTTCTGTCGATCGATGTCACTCTATCTGGTCTACTCGCATGCTGTCTCTGAACAGTATCCATTTCTTGCTTCATCACATCCATGCGTGTAGTCAAATTGGTGAGGCATTTATCTATAGGATAGTAGACATCATCAAACCTCATGTAGAAATCATCCATTGACATATCTTGAGCTTTGTAGATCTCATGCACAATATCATCAATCTCTGCGCTATTGTACGTCTCTTGCTTATGTTCATCGTTTTCGATCGATGCTTGTACCTGCGCATCAATCGATGGCTGTTGCGGTTATCCAAAGAAATTTCCTTATCGTTCAGCCATGATAAGGGCGTCTGCTACATATTTCTTTGGTAGAGTTAGAATTCTTCCATAAAGTCCTCGTGCACGTCCTTCTACATCTCTGAAAATTCCAAACTCATCGGGTCTGAGATAACCAGCTTCTGTTTCTTCTGGTGTAAGTGTAGGGTCTGGTTTACGTTTGATGGCCAAGATAGCCCGATTGTTGATGTTGGATTGCCTACTCTCGCTTCCATTACCCAGCCAGCTTCACCCTCATTGTAATCTGAATCATATTCTTCGTAGGCTTCACCGTATCCTTGGCATGCCCAATTGGTGCCGATCGATGGTTTATGGTTACAGTCGATCGATGCTCGATAATCAGACCGTTGCCCAAAAAGGTTTCCAGCTCCACTGGCTTTTGCAAGTATATATGCTACATCCTCCTTAGTGACGTGTAGAATTCTGCCATCCGTAGCTCGGGCGTGACCGTCTGGATCTCTCATAATACCGAACTAATCTGGTTGTAGATAACCAGCTTCTCTGTCGCAATCTTTGGCTGAATCACGTTCGGTTTCTGCTTCGTGCTCAATATCGATCGATGGCGTAAGGTTTCCGTCGATCGATGTCGATTTCCCCGGTTCATTGGAAACATGAAAAACTCCAGAATCTTCCATAGCAAGCCCTTGGTACTTGATCATCTCTTCTTCTCTGTAATTTTCATCGTATTCGAGGTGGGCTGGGTTGTAATCGTAATCAGCATGGTGGGTGTGGATCAGTTCTGGTGTATGGGTGTCGATCGATGTTAAGGGTGGGTGTCGATCGATTGTTGGTTTCCAGGACTGTCGATCGATGTTAAGGTTTGGGAGTAGATCGATTCTCCATCTACTGATTCCTTATTGCACTCGTAATCGCAGAAACATGTGGCCACAAACTCTGCATCATTACACGATTCGATCAGGGTAGCCTTGTTCTTATTTTTAACTGGTTCACAAAAGATATTTTTATCAATTAGAGATAGATACAACATGTTTAACTGCACGTTGCATATGGCTCCCACAGTAAACATGAATGCTCTCCCACGTAGTAGCGAAGAGTTCCAATCTATCCTGCTGTCCATGACAAGAAAGTCTACGAGGACTATGGTGTTGTTGATCTGCAGTGGAACATCTTTTACCATCCCTCATGAGTTCACTTTTGAGCAGTCTACAAATGTGAATGAATCGTTGGAAGGTTCCACTCTTAGGTTCAGCTCCTCCGCCATACACTTTGGCATAATGCTCACTGAAGATCCAGTGTCGCAAAGGGCGTTAGGGTATTTGTTTCCTTTGATGAAGCATGGAACCACAAACTTCCCAAGATCACTTTTCTTTTTCAAACAGGTTTTCTGCTTCGTTTTCTCTCTGACTGATTGAACATGATTTTTATGTCATCATCTGTGTCCCTTGTTTCCCTGAAAAACATCCACAATCTGTGAGTATAATAAGCTTCATCAAAAGATATATCTAAAGGAATTTTAAAAACTCTTTTACCAAAGCCATCCATCTCCTTTTGATTGGCTTCTCTGCGATGATGCTTTGGGATCTTTTGCCTCCTCTTTGAGTGTCCCTCATCTTCTCTATCAAGATCCATAGCTTCAGACATGCATGTATTCTGTTCCGAAATTGTTGTTGTTGGACGCAAAATCAGACTTGCGTTAAGGTTGGGTAATCAGACTGGATTTCTACCCTGTCGATCAATGATAGGCATGGACTATCGATCGATGCCATTGTCTCTATATCGATCAAGGTCATGAGAATGGTATCCATCGATGTTTGTCTATTCACACGAGGCTATCGATTCTGTAGGTTTCACCGTCGATCGATGCTCGTCGTCTTGCGTCGATCGATGCAGACGGGAATTACCGAGTGACATGGAATTTTCCACACTAAAGTTTCTGTCTTGGGGTTTCACTTCCTGCCAGAAATCATAATAAATCTGTAATATCCCAAGTTGTGATATGTGGAAAGGTTTAAGATAATTGATTTGGCTACCTATGTCACCAAAGTTGACTTACCTTTTCCGTCACACATCAATTTAGAACTTCAGGGTTAAGCGTGCTCATGCTGGAGTAGTGAAAGGATGGGTGACCTATCGGGAAGTGATTCGCGATACCGTATGAGTGAGGCCAAAGCACGGGGAAAGGTCATGTGGTGATTGCAGGGTCAGTAAACAATGATTTCGAGCCTTGAAAAATTAACGCATCGACCGTTGGAACGGGATGGGGCCCACGGGCTGAGAGAGCGGGCGTGGGTGGCCCATTAGCCGTGGGTGGTCGGGGCGTTACAAATGGTATCAGAGCTAGTTAGCCATCTCGGTTCTGACCCGAGAGGCGTCTTGAGACCTGTCGTGGGGTGCAACGAGGACGTTGCGTTCTTTGAGAGGGGGTAAATTGTAACATCCCGAGTTGTGATATGTGGAAAAGCTTAAGAGAATTGATTTGGCTACCTATGTCACCAAAGTTGACTTACCTTTTCCGTTACACATCCGTTTAGAACTCCAGGTTTAAGCGTGCTTTTGCTGGAGTAGTGAAAGGATGAGTGACCTATCGGGAAGTGATTCGCGATACCTCGTGAGTGAGGCCAAAGCACGGGGAGAGGTCATGTGGTGATTGCAGGGTCAGTAAACAATGATTTTGAGACTTGGAAAATTAACGCATCGACCGTTAGAACGGGATGGGGCCCATGGGCCGAGAGAGCAGGCGTGGGCGGCCCATTAGCCGTGGGCTGTCGGGGCGTTACAAAATCAATGCATTGACGTGGTGCTTTTGCCCAGTCTCAATCTTCTCCTTAAGCAGGCTCTCATGTCTCCTAATGGTCTCACTTGTTTGCATCACTTGATTCTCCAACTTCTTCACATGGGTGTTGAGGTTTTCAAACTTGGTATTGAGGTTGAGGTACAGACCATCTATCTTTCCGTTGAAATCCACAGTCATCTTCTGTTGTCCCTCTAAGAGTCTATCAACCATTGCTTCAATCTTTCTTCCCTGAGTTTCTGGACGAGGATTTTGGTAGTAGGAAGATCCATATGTCATGTCGTTGTGAACTCTGATTAAAGTTAATCCTCTGACCAGTACCTTAGGAGTTCCTGCTGAAACCTGGATTCCCTTGTCTCGGTAAACCATTCCGATCACTGTAGTTCACATCCCCTTCTTCAACTCATATTCTTCAGACTCTATCTCTTCTACTTCTGCAAAAGTAACCTGCTTTCTGAGAAATTTCTGAACAGTATCCAGCTTTGCTGTTACCTCTTCAATTTGCTCCTTGCTCATTGCTGGAATTGGTTTCTTCCTCTCAAAATCTGTGTTCTTGGTACTGCTGCTAGATTCCAGATTCTCAATCAGTCTTGAATCTTCTTCAGGGCTCCTAGTGCTGAAATTTCCTTCACTACTTGTGTCCAAAGCTATCTGATACTGCAATCCAATACCTCTAAAGAAAGTGCTAAGAAGCTGCACTTCGTTGAATCTATGATGTGGACAGTCTCTCTGGTATGACTTGAGTCTGATCCATGAGTTTCTGAAAGACTCTGACGGTTCTTGTGAAAAAGTCGGAATCTTGCTCCTCATATTTTATGTTCTTGTGTCATCAAAGAAGTTACGCAAGAAAGCGTTCTTAATGTCAGTCCAGGATGTCAGAGATCATGGTGGTAGTCGCTTAAGCCAATATGAAATTTCTCCAGCAATTGAGTACTTGAAGAGCTTACAAAAAAGATAGCCTTGAGGGACTCCGTTGGCTTTAATAGCTGTCACTAGATCCTCATATTGCTCCAGATGATCCATAGGGTGCTCCTGTCGCAATCCATGGTAAGGCGTCTCCGCTCCAACTCTGAAGTAAGCGGGCTTGATCTCAAAAAATTTTCTCTGAAAAGGAGGACGAATGGCGGATATGTTGACGTTGAACTGGTCTGGACGGTTGTAGTCAACCAGCGTTTTCTGAGCAGCTTGGGCATTAGCTTCAGGTTGAGCTATTGCAGCGTCTACTTCTGCTTTTGTATCAGGGATTATAGTCCCCTAATTGTCTATCCTTTGACCTGCTGCATTGCGCAGATGACTGTTGATGTCATGCAAGTCTCTATTCTCATTCTGAACCACAATAATAGGCGCAACCATCTGAACTCGTCTGCTATCGTCGATCGGAGCGGATGAGGTGTTGTCGATTAATGCTATATGATCAATATCGGTCGATGCGAGATTTCTGATGTCAGTCGATGGTACAGTTCTGAAGCCGGTCAATGCTATCCATAAAGAGGTGTGGGTCGACGCTGAATGTATGTCGTCGATCCATGCTTGTCGTCTTTTTTTGCGGATCGTGCGTTCGAGTTGCTGTGGGTCAGAGAACAGTAAGTCTTGTCCTTTGTTACTCTTTTGCATGCACCTGAAAAACAAAGAAAAAGAAAAAGCAGTAACTTGAAAGTAACAAACCTAGACTAAGTCGTAGAAAATAAATATAATGGCGATCAGTGTTCCCCGACAACGATGCCAAATTTGACGTATGTGTGTTTTTATGTTCTAATAGGGTATAAATATCTTAAACAAATAACTGTCAAATTAACCCTTAATCCTAACACACAGAATAAGACTCTTGTCAAGAGAGATCAGTTGTAGTACTTCAAATCGAATCTACAGAGAACAATTGCACACAATAGATTTCTTATTTCTAAAAACTAAGCTAGGTAACTATATATATTGCTAGCAAGTGATCAGGTCAAGCAAATATTCCTTATTAGAAGATATAGATGCAATATGGAAATATGCTAATAATGTAAATATGGAAATATGCTAATAATTTAAGTAGGTGCAAGTGTAAATACGCTAGATCTAGGGTTTCAGGGAAGTGGATTATAGCAGATAGAAGTTAAGTGTATTTAATCATGGAACTCGATATCTAATGTAAAAGACACCAACTCTCGCATGTGAGTCTAATCTATTGACCAAGTCTAATGTCTCAGAACTCGATTGTTGACACGAAATGACAATCGATTGACGGCAATGATCCTGCATGATCGATGGTTTCTTGAGTCAAGCGTTATGACCTAATTCGATAAGTTCACTAGATTAACTAAATCAACTCTCGTTTGTTTCTAGCAACCTAGCTCAACAAAATAGATTCCGGTAGTAGATCATGCTCTCGCTTGCGCCTAACTATCCTATTATCAGGGTTCTAGTTAGCTACTCTAGAACACAAGCAATAACAAAACTCTATTAATAAATCAAATAATGACCCTACCAATTCAATTGTTTGGCTAATCCATCAGTACCATTAATAAACCTTAAATCTAGTTGGTAACTACTCAGACATAATTAAAGTAAGAACAATAATCTGAATAAAATGCATATATAAAATATTGGGGTTTCAAAACCAATCTCTCTAATGAGTTATGAATCTTCTCCTTAAATAAATCCAAAAACTATGGTGAGGTGGTGCACACATAGCCCCCTCAGTCACACACTTTCAGCACCTTGCACCAAGCACACCTAATCCGCTGCAATACATAAAGTATAAATTTAAAACCCTAAAGTGTAGGTCAATAGTCATCCAAGGGTAATCTTGTAATCTTGTGTCATGTCTCTAACTTGGGCTTGAAAGTCTGTTGTCTGTGAATTGGACATCGATCGATGGCAAATGTGCAACATCGATCTTGGTCATGTAACATCGGTCGATGCCAACGTTGTATCGTCGATCGATGGTAATCTTGTACTTCGACTCTCACAATGATCAGCTACGGATTATTCTCTTTCAAATGCTCCAAAAGCTCCAAGTATCTCCATATATCTCCAAAACGTACCTGGACCTGTAAAAACCTCAAAACATAGCCTAGACACACATAAGAGACCCTAAATAAAGTCTATAACATAGTCTAAAGAGTCTAGGTCAATAGGCTATATCAATTCTTAAAAGAAAAGGAGAGGACATTCGACAAGACACAATCGACTTCTTTGCCGGTGAAGAGAAGAAATATGAGCACGAGGCCACCCGATTAGAAGTTGGAATGCTCTCGAAATCCGATCTTTCCTTATCTCATATGGTTCTAGAGTCTCTGTTCCTCAACGAATATATCCTCAGTGGCCTTGAATTATATGGGTAGAATACCTAATAGATTGACCCCGCAATGGCTGCCAATCTTCAGACCCAGAACCCCTCTCTCGGGGATCCTTCAGGGGGAGCAACTCAAAGGTCCCTCAGCTAGCAGTAGGTCGAAGTCCGGTGAAAAAAGGGTCTCTAACAGTAACACCCCCAAATCGTCCTAGACATATGTTCGACCCACCGAACAACAATCAAACAAGAACATAGATAATAGACCAACCAAGACCCAGGGTTAGAGATGAGCCAACCGGCCAGTCAACAATCAAACAAGAACATGACTGACCGTCCAACTCAACACCATGGTTTGGAAGAGCTACGTGATGGGCTAGGAACAATCCGGTCAGAGTCATAGAACTTACTTCGCGACCTACACCATTTCATCCACTAACTTTTCCCGCTAAATCATGGCTTTAGGCTTTGCAACCCGTACCAAGAGTTTGCGCTTCCATTAGATCAAGACCAAAGGCTTTTCAACCCGTAACAAGACCTAATGTTATGTTAGACCAGACTAGTGAAATATCAGAGTAATCATGATGGGCATATAAAACAAATACTTTATTAATTCAAAGAAATATTCATAGATTGAATAATTCAAGACTGGGCCCGGCCTAATGCCAAATCGAGTTAACTCAACAAAAATAAAAATACCGTTTACAAAAGGAATGAAAATCTACACTAGCGGTCCTAACGTCCAGCACCAAGTTATCCGATCATCTTTACTAAACCGACCTGTAAAAAGGACAACGGAGGTGGGTGAGTAACTTAATGTTACTCAGTGAGCTGGCGGCCTCTACCAGCAACCTATAAACTAACCCAGACAACCCAAAATAACAATCAATCTAGCCCTAGCATGCAACAAAGCTAAGACTAAACAATTAATTCCTAGTTAACCATCCTGAGTTCAGTACCCATGTAGTGTTAGACACTTAGACTATACAAGTATCGTTAACCTGTCGACCAACAATCAGAAAAGAACATGATTGGCCAATCAATGATACCGCATAGCTTTCAATATCCACCACCCTTCATAAGGAATTGCTCAACCAATATAACAGCCAACTTCGGGCCTATACTAACCAAAGAGACACCAAGCCTAATCTGGTACCTAACCTGGAATTAGAACTCAATGTTAGAAACCTGAAAGACAAACAATCACCAACCAAACACAAACCCAATAATAATACTCTAACTAACTATGAATCGATATAACTAAAAACACCATATATCGGTGCTACACTTACCCTAGGATTCCATAACCCTTTACTAAACACGACCCTCTAACACAACACTCTAACCCGGGAAATGGTGACTTCGTGTTCCTCTACATCAGCAATATCCTATCTCCCTACCACAAAGGCCAGAAAAAGGAACTTTAAACCAACCACGGCCCACAGTCCATTGGGTCGCCACGCCACAGCCCATAGTCCATCGGGTCACTCCACGTTACACCGCCGTGTAACACTCAGCCCCTAGGCCATGACCCCGTCTCTCTGAGTCTTCCCGATCCAGCGAATAAGGGGTTTCCTTGAACCCGCTGTGTACGAGGTCAAGGAAACACTAATCACCCCTAAACATGCCTAGCATGGGCGGGTTACGCACATGCTATCGGGAACACACACTCAACACAAACACAATCAAGAACCTAACATAAGGCTAAAGTTCCAGATCCTAACTAGACTCTCGACTTAACAACACTAACCAATATTACCAGTAGTCTGGCCTATATGGCCTAAGACCCTTACTACTAACATCTAAAGAAATAAACGAAAACAACTCACCCAGTTTTTTACTCAATTACCAAGAGCTGACTAACCTCAATCAACAAGATTAATTAAACAAGCATGCATTTAACTAATCTATCATGCAATCAACTCAATCAAACCGTTACCCAGATAGTTTGGCCTCATGCTACGAAACTATCTTTAAAGATAACGGGAACCTACACTCAGACATATAAACACACAAGAATAGCAAATATGATGCATACTAGCCCTAGTCCTAATCAGGTTATTATCTCAGTCTTAATTCCATTTCATCTCAGCTTAGCCCGTGCTAAACTGAGTCCGGTTTAATAAAATATCCCTCAGGACTCTATCATGCAATAACGTGAGAATTTTACTCTATATGCGACTCGATCTATCCTAAGTTCCAACTGGAACTCAAGCATAACCAAAAACTATCTTAAATTCCAAGTGGAATTCAAACAAACCAACTCATAGTATTCTATGCCGATAAGCAGTTAGTTGATCGGAGAGGACTTGGCCAAAACTCTTTGCTGACGTCTTGAATGGACTGTAATGGACTGACCTTGACTTGGACAGAACCTCGGCTTGATTATGAAGAAACTGACTTGGACTCGGACAGAACTTTCTTTAGCTTCTGGACAGTTCTTCAGACTTCCCGCTAGAGTATCGAGCTTCAGAACTTCAACTGATCTGAACTCGTGGAACTAAACTGATCATGGGAAGCACCTCCACTTGATAATCAAAGAATATAACTGGCTTGAACGGATTGATTTGGACAGAGCCTCCACGTCACAATCATAGAGAATCATTGATTGGACATAACTAGTCTTCTCGGTGGAGTATCGGTCTTTAAAATCGACCACACTCTTAAATCGACCACTTTCTTTCTCTTTATCTCTCTCTCTCTCTCTCTCTCTCTCTCTTGGCACGTTTTTGAAGTTGCTTTGGTGTGGAATGGGATTTCTGAAAACTGAGGGGAGCCATTGGTATTTGTAAAAACCATCGACCAATGAGGTGAGGCCACACGGTCAACCACATGTCAGCCTACAAGCTTCTGGTCGCATGTGTTGTGACACACGGTGAAAATATGTCAATCAGTATTTCCTGGTCTCATGCATGGCACCACACTTCATCCCAGATATCAAGCTGCATGTTTGAACTGCATGCAACGCGACACACCAGTCCCACATGTCAATCATTGCTTCGGTTACATGCGTGAGGACACCTCGTGCTACGACATGTCAGGGTGCATATACCACTTCCATGCATGGGAGACACTTGTGCTTGTGTAGACAGATAGCTTGCTAGAAATTCGACAACACGTCCTCCACATGTCTCGATGCATGGCCTGGTTGCATGCAAGACAACCCCACAACGCCCACATGTCTATCAGCATGCTTCGGTCGCATGCGAAGAGACACCTCGTGCTACGACATGTCAAGCTGACTGTACCACTTCCATGCGAGGAGACACTTCTGTAGACACTCAGCTTGTTAGATAGTAGACATACCGTCATGGTCACATGCATCGAGCCACCTCGTGCTTCTCGGTCCATTCGCCCAATTTTGACCATTCCGGCATATTTTCGACTCGCGATCAATCCTGAATATTTTTAATAAATTCCAATCTGAATTCTGACCTTGACGGAAAATATTTCCCAAGCCTCCGGCTTACCCGAGAAATTCCACAATACCGAAATTAGGGTTTTTTTGCTTTGCTTCAGGTTTTCTCGTTGTGCTTCGATGTCGTCGTGTTTACTTCCCGTCCTGCTTAAATTCTGTCCTTCTTCCGACTTATTTTGTCTCCAAAATAATATTTTAGATATACAAAGTTTTTTTATGAAAACTTCGTGCTGAAGAAACGTCGAGCTTCTAAAACGTCGTGTTTCCCGAAACGTGACGCTTCCAAAATTTCCTTCTGATCCATCTAACTCATTTTCTAACCATGGTAATTATCTTCATTTACCCATGGTTCAATCACTATCAATTCTTCGACCACCTCGTATTTCAAAATTTCACGATCGATCCTTATTGCCTGTGACTCGACCAGTAGGTTGATGCTCGACCACTCTTCCGTTTTCTCCGAACCATGTTAGGTTTTATATGACCAAAGCTCAACATTCCTCATCATTCTTTTCTTCCCAAAAGCTTGGCTCCAAATTTTGACTTTGTTGATCTCGACCATTTTACCCCTCGGGTTACTATATTCTTCCCCCCCCTTAATATAATTCGCCCTCGAATTCTTAGATGTCGAAGTGCTCAGCTTCACGACATGATCCTCCCTGATGACAATTTTTCCTTTGATATCTTTGTCTTGCGGTCTTGGTCATTTGATGTGTTTCTTCGTCGGCTCGCCTTTGATGTCTTCGTTTGATTTGTTTGGCCTCCATTCAGATTCCTGCATCTAAACTCACTCTATCTTGTAAAATCTATTGCATTCCCTTGGTCATAAATCCTTTCCTTTCTTTACGTCTTGATTTCTCATGCTTCACTCATTCTCAACTCATCTTCATAACCCTTTACTTTCCCTGCCACTATCCCTTGAGTTTGCTCCTACATGACGCCACAAACATCTTCACACCTCTTTTACTTGAATGAGCACTTAGTCGTCTTGTTCTTGTGTCTCTGCCAGTACACTCTCATTTCCCATGATACTATCTTGTCGTTCCTCGTTCTTGATTACTCCAACCATATTCTCGATCTTTCTTTTCCCAGATACTGATGAAATCTTTTCCAAATGAAGTCTTGTTTCTTACCATTTATCAAGTCCATACCACTGTCCAGTCCCTCATAACATATCTTCACTCTTTCTTGGGATTTTTGGCCTTGAACTCTCTTCACTTTAAGGTTTCCATCCTTAAAGATCCAATTCGACGAACACACTTATTAGCTGCAACCTAATATAACACTTCACACGCAAGTTAGTCAAAAAACTAACCTAACCCCAAAGATAACCCAACAACCTAAGCGCTATGCTAACAAAACGACCTAGCAATCCTAACCAGCAACCTAACAATTCTATCCAAGCAATCTAGAAATTTTAGATTCCGCTATCTAATCCTAGTTCCTAAACACAAAAAATCCTATCGCTGGATGTGACCGGTTTCCCTAATGCCTTTTGTGACTCTTTTTGACTCGATAAAATATTTGAAAACCAATTAAATCATGAATTCCGGAAGCATGGACGAAACCATGTCTGATACCACCTCTGTAACACCCCCAAACCGTCCTAGACATATGGCCGACCCAACGGCCAACAATCAAACAAGAACATGGCCGATAGACCAACCAACACCCAGGGTTAGAGATGAGCCAACCGGCCAGCCAACAATCAAACAAGAACGTGAATAACCGTCCAACCCAACACAATGGTCCGAAAGGGCTACATGATGGGCTAGGGACAATCCGGTCAGAGTCATAGAACTTACTCCGCGACCTAGACCAGTTCATCCATTAACTCATCCCGCTAAATCATGGTTTAAGGCTTTGAAACCTGTACCAAAAGTAAGCGTTTTTTGTTAGATCAAGGCCTAAGGCTTTTCAGCCCGTACCAAGACCTAACGTTGTGTTAGACCGGACTACTCAAATATCAGAGTACTCATGATGCGCATATAAAACAAGTACTTTATTGATGCAAAGAAATATTCATACATTGAATAATTCAAGACTTGGCCCTGCCTAATGCCAAATTGAGTCAACTGAACAAAAATCAAAATACTGTTTACAAAAGGCATTAAAATCTACACCAGCGGTCCTAACGTCCAGCACCAAGGTATCCGATCATCCTTACTAAAGAGACCTGCAAAAAGGACAACGGAGTTGGGTGAGTAACCTAATGTTACTCAGTGAGCTGGCGGACTCTACCCACAACCTATAAACTAACCCAGACAACTCAAAATAACAATCAATCTAGCCCTAGCATTCAACAAAGCTAAGACTAAACAATCAATCCCTAGTTAACCATATATATGCCTGAGTTCAGTACTCATGTAGTGTTAGACACATTGACTATACAAGTATCGTTAACCGGTCGACCAACAATCATACATGAACATGATCGGCCAATCAATGATACCACATAGCTTTCAATATCCACCACCCTTCATAAGTGATATAGCCTATTTATTACTAGTTTTAGATCATGTTATGGGCTCTGTTTAGGGTATATTATTTGTGGCTAGGCTATGTTTTAATGCCTTTACAAATCCAGGTACGTTTTGGAGATATATGGAGTTACTTGGAGCTTTTAGAGCAGTTAGAGGAGAATAATCTGTCGCTGATCATGGAGAGTGCCAAAATACAAGACTGTCGTTGATCAACGACATTATCTTGACGTCGACCGATTTCACATGACCAAGATCGATCGACGCTAACCACTTGCCATTGATTGATTTTCAATTCACAGACAGCTGATTTCAAGCCCAAATTAGAGACAAGACACAAGATTACAAGTTTACCCTTGGACGAGTTTTGACTAGATTTTAGGGTTTTATATTTATACTTTATGTATGACACCAGAAAAAAGGACACATACGTACGAAGACTTACGGTGCTAGGTTTTTTATTATTCTATTGGGGGAGAAAATTCATAACTCCTTAGGGAGACTTGTATGGAAACCCTAATATTTTATCTATGCATTATATTCAGATTATTATGGATGATTATGTCTGAGTAGTTATTAACTAGATTTAGGGTTGAATGATAGCAATCTTGGATTAGCCCAAAAGTAGGATTGCTAGGTTAAGTAAATATCCATAAATTGAGTTGTTCTTAATGCTTTCATTCTATAGTAGTTAACTTGGATATCAAAAGTAGGACATGGACGACTACGTGGGTAGGTTATGTGCCAAAATAGACTCCATTGAACTAGGTTGTTAGGTGCATGCGAGAGATGGTCTAATTAGCTTGGTGAACATATCAAATCTCGTTCTCACTCCTTCTGATTTCACTGTCAATCGACACCAGGCCTTAGATGTCGATCAATGGTCTTTCCTTTTGCTCACACACTAGAGTTTGAGTTAGAAGGGTCAGAATAGTTAATATTTGAGTTCTAGAATATTTACATATTTGTGCTTCTTATTCCCTATAATTCATTAAGCTTGAAACTCTAGATCTAGCATATTTACATTTACATCTAATTAGTTTAGTAGCATATTTTCATATTTACATTATTAGCATAATTCTATAATTACATTATTAGCATATTTTCATACTGCATCTACACTCGCCAATAAGGAATATTTCCTTAGACTGATTACATGTTACTAATATATATAATCACCTAGCTTAATTTTTAGGAATAAGAAATCTATTGAGTGTCATTGTTCTTAGTGCATTCCATCCCTAAGTGTTATACATGATCTTTCTTGGCAAGAGTGATGTTTTGTGTGTTAGGATTAAGGGTTAATTTGATAGTTAATTGTTTAGGATATTTATACTCTGCTATAACAGTAAACACACCCATGTCAAATTTGGCGCTGTTCCCGGGGAAAATTGATCACCACTATGTTGTTTGATGTTCTAGCAGGGTATAAATATCCTAAACAATCAACTATCAAATTAAAACTTAATCCTAACACAAAAAATAATACTCTTGCAGGGAGCGAATCCACAGAGAACAATGGCACACAATAGATTTCTTATTCCTAAAGTTAAGCTAGGTGATTATATATATATTTCTAACAAGTAATCAGTCTAAGGAAATGTTCCTTATTAGAGAGTATGGATGCAATATGAAATTATGCTAATAATGTAAATATGGAATATGCTAATCATATAAATATGGATATATGCTAATAAATTAACTAGATGTAAATATCAATATGCTAGATCTAGGGTTTCAGGCAAGTGGATTATAGAAGATAGAAGTTAAGGATATTTAATTATGGAACTCGATATCTATTGTAAAAGGAACCAAATCTCGCTGCGAGTATAATCTATTGACCAAGTCCAATGTCTTAGCTCTCGCTTGTTGACACAGAATGACCATCGATCGATGGAAATGATCCTGTGTCGATCTATGATTTCTTTTGTCAAGGTTTATGACCTAATTCGATAAGTTCACTAGGTTAACTAAATCAACTCTCGTTTGTTTCTTGCAACCAAGCTCAACATAATAAACTTCGGTAGTAGACCATGTTCTCGCTTGCGCCTAACTATCCTATTATAAGGGTTCCAGTTAGCTACTTTAGAACATAAGCAATAAACACAATTCTATTAACAGATCTAATAATGACCCTAACAATTCTATTGTTTGGCTAATCCATCAGTACCATTGATAAACCCTAAATCTAGTTGATAACTACTTAGACATAATTAAAGTAAGAAGAATAGTCTAAATATAATACATAGATAAAAACACTAGGTTCCAATACAAATCTCTACTATATTGCATTGTATTGTATTGTATTCTATTGTCACCCCTTCTTTCTTTCTCTTCCATAAAGTATGAATATAAAAACTCTAAAATCTAGGTCAAAATTCATCCAAGGGTAAACTTGTAATCTTGTGTCTTGTCTCTAACTTGAGCTTGAAATCGGCTGCCTGAGAATTGGTCATCGATCGATGCCAAGTGGTCAGCATCGATTGATCTTGGTCATATAACATCGGTCGATGTCAGGATAGTGCCATCGATCGACGGCCATCTTGTACTTCAACTATCTCATAGATCAGCTACAGTTGAATCTCCTTTAAATACGCCAAAAGCTCCAAGTATCTCCATATATCTCCAAAACGTACCTGGAGCAGTAAAGATATTAAAACATAGCCTAGACACACATAATAAACCCTAAATGGATTCCATAACATGGCATAAAACTGGTAATAAGTAGGCTATATCAACTCCCCAGACTTAACCTTTTGCTTGTACTCAAGCAAACAAGCCTCCAAAAGAGGTTTTAAAAAGCAAAGACTCACATAATATCTAAGTATAACTCTGTCACCTTACTTTATTGCAGCCACATCCTATTGGGTCAATAACAAAGAACTTTATATACCCTCTCCTATTATAGCAACCAAATCCATTCTACCAACAACTTACCGTATACTAGTCTGACTCGCCCCTCTATTGATTTCATTTATTTGCATAAAATAAAAGCGCAGGTTCTACCTTGGGTTGAATCAATCACAAGATATGAAGACTCTTACCTCTGAAAGTATCTGAATACACAGGTAGTCTTCTCTGATTCCTTTCCTCTCTATAATCTTTGTCGTACTCGAGATAATCTGTGTTGTAACTTAAATCACCATGGTGGGGGTGGGCTTGTGAGGAAGTGTGAGTGTCGATCGATGCGATAGGGTGGGTATCGATCGACTGTTCAACTGTATTGCTGTCGATCGATGGAGGAGTTGAGTGTCGATCGATGCTCCTTCTTCTGATTCCTCATCGAATTCGTAATTGCAGAAACATGTGGCCACAAGTTCTGCATTATTGCACAATTCGATCTGGGTAGCCTTGCTCTTATTTTTGACAGGTTCATAAAAACTATTTTGATCAATTAGAGATTGATACAACATGTTTAACTTCATATCGCATATGGCTCCCACAGTAGCCATGAATCCTCTCGTAAGTAGTAGAGAAGAGTTGCAATCTATCATGATGTCCATCACATGAATGTTTGTTGAGACCAATGTATTATTGATCTGCACGGGAACATCTTTTACCATACCTCCTGAATCCACTCTTGAGCAGTCTACGAATGTAAAGGAATGGTTTGAAGGTTCCACTTTTAAGTTCAGCTCCTCTACCATTGACTTTGGAATAATTCTTACTGAAAATCCAGTGTCACAAAGGGAGTTGGGCTATTTTGTTTCCTTTGATGAAGCATGGAATCACAAATTTTCCAGGATCACTTTTCTTCTTTAGACAAGTCCTCTGCTTCATCTTTTCCCTGAGGTGATTGAACATTATTTCTATTTTATCATCTGTCTCCCTTGTTTCCCTGATATACATCCACAATC
The DNA here is from genome assembly GCA_905132885.1 of Moricandia moricandioides. Lineage (NCBI taxonomy): Eukaryota > Viridiplantae > Streptophyta > Magnoliopsida > Brassicales > Brassicaceae > Moricandia > Moricandia moricandioides. The sequence goes on along the minus strand of CAJHQQ010001483.1, from coordinate 39,133 downwards.
TGAGTATAATAGGCTTCATCAAAAGAGGTATCTAGAAGAATTTTATAAACTCTTTTAGCAAAGTTGTCTATCTCCTTTTCATTGGCTTCTTTGCGTTGGTGTTTGGGGATCTTTTGTCTCCTTTTTGAATGTCCCTCATGTTCTCTTTCAGTACCCATAGCTTCAGATGTGTTTGTATTCTAATTTGAAATTGTCTTGGTTGGACGTACAAACAAGCTTGCATTTAGGTTCGGTCACCGTGCTGGATTTCTCTCATGTCAATGGATTTCGTGTGTGTATTGTCGATCGATTCTTCCGTCCCTATGTCGATCGATGTTACGGAGGAAGTGTCGATCGATATTAGTCAATTCACACAAAGCCACTGAGTCTGTAGGTTTCACCGTCGATCAATCCTCACTGTTTGGCATCGATCGATGTGTATTAGTATTTCAGAGTGAAACTGAATTTTCCACATGAAAATTGCTATCTTGGGACTTCTCTCTCTTGACTTCCTGCAAGAAATCATCATCAATCAAAGCATTGAAATGGTGTCTCTGCCCAGCCTCGATTTTCTCCTTGATCAAGCTCTCATGCTTCTTAATGGTCTCACTTGTTTGCATCACTTGATTCTCTAATTTCTTCACATATATGCTAAGGTTTTCGAACTTGGTGTTGAGGTTGAGGTACATACCATCTATCTTCCCATTTAAATTCACAGTCATCTTCTGCTGTCCCTCTAAAACTCTGTCAACCATCGCTTCACTCTTGCTTTCCTCACTTTCTGTATGAGGATTCTGGTAGTAGGTAGATCCATAAGTCCGATTGTTGTTGAAAGGCTTTCGCTGCGAATTCTGATAAGAGTTACTCCTTTGACCAGTACCATAGGAGTTCCTATTGAAGCCTGAATTCCCTTGTCTCTGGAAACCATTCTCATCAATTTAGTTTACATCTTCTTCATCAAACTCATCATCTCCAGACTCAATTGCTTCCATGTCCGCAAAAGTAACTTGCTTCTTGAAAAATCTCTGAACACTATCCAGTTTTTCCTTAACTTCTTCAATCTGCTCCTTACTCACATATGGAGCTGATTTCCTTCTCTCGAAATCGGTGTTCTTGGTGCTACTGCTGGATGCCAGGTTTTCAATCAATCTTTTAGCTTCTTCAGGGCTTCTGGTGCTGAAGTTTCCCTCACTGGCTGTGTCAAAAGCCATATGATATTGTAATTCAATACCTCTGAAGAAAGTGCTGAGGAGCTGCACTTCGTTGAACCCATGATGTGGACAGTCTCTTTGGTAGGACTTGAATCCGAGTTTCTAAAAGACTCTGAAGGTTCTTGTGAGAAAGTAGCAATCTTGCTCCTCAAATCCTGTGCTATTGCTTCATCAAAGAAATTACGCAGGAAAGCGTTTTTGATGTCATTCTAGGATGTCAGGGATCCTGGTGGTAGTTGCTTAAGCCACTATGAAGCTTCTTCAGCAAGTGAGTACTTGAAAAGATTACAGAAAAGGTGGTCCTCAGGGACTCCATTGGCTATAATAGCAGTTACTAGTTCCTCAAATCGCTCCAGATGATCTATTGGGTGCTCATCTCGTAGTCCATGGTAAGGTGTCTGCACTACAAGTCCAAAGAAAGCAGGCTTTATCTCAAAATCGTTTCTTTGAAAAGCTGGAGGACGAATGGCAGATCTGTTGGCGTAGAACTGGTCTGGACGGTTGTAGTCAGTCAGCGTTCGTTGAGCATCTTGGGCGTTAGCTTCGGGTTAAGCTATTGCAGCGTCTGCTTCTGCTTATATATCAGGGATTATAGCCGCCTTGATTGTCTATCTTTTGACCTGCTGCATTACGCAGATGACCACTGAGGTCACGCAAGTCTCCGTTCTCATTCTGAACTACAATTATAGGCGCAACCATCAGAAATCGTCTGCTGTTGTCAATTGATGCGGATGAGATGTTATCGATCGATGATATTTGATCAATGTCGTTCGATGCTAGAGTTCTGATTCCGGTCCATGCTATCCGTAAAGAAGTATCGATCGATGCTGAATGTATGCTGTCGATCGATGCTTGTCGTCTTTCTTTGCGGATTGTACATTCGAGTTTCTGCGAGTCTGAGAATAGTAATTCTTGTCCTTTATTGCTCCTGGTACTCTTTTGCATGTACCTGAAAGACAAAGGAAAGGAAAATCAGTAACTGGAAAGTAAAAAAAAACCTACGCTAAACCCTTGAAATTAATCTAATGGTGATTAATGTTCCCCGATAACGGCGCTAAATTTGATGTGGGGTGTTGTTTGATGTTCTAGCATGGTATAAATATCCTAAACAATCAACTATCAAATTAACCCTTAATCATAACACCCAAAATAATACTCTTGCCAAGAGAGATCAGGTGTAGTACTTAGGGATCGAATCCACTGAGAACAATGGCACACAATAGATTTCTTATTTCTAATGTTAAGCTAGGTGATTATATAGATATTGGTAACAAGTAATCAGTCTAAGGAAATGTTCCTTATTGGAGAGTGTAGATGGAATATGGAAATATGCAAATAATGTAAATATGAAAATATGCTAATAATGTAAATATGGAAGTATGTCAATAAACTAACTAGATGTAGATGTAAATATGCTAAATCTAGGGTTTCAGGCAAGTGGATTATACAAGATAGAAGTTAAGGGTATTTAATCATGGAACTCGATATCTATTGTAAAAGCCACCAGCTCTCGCTGCAAGTCTAATCTATTGACCAAGTCTAATGTCTCAGCTCTCGCTTGTTGATACGGAATGACCATCGATCGATGGCAATGATCCTGCGTTGATCTATGGTTTCCTGAGTCAAGCTTTATGACCTAATTCGAGAAGTTCACTAGGTTAACTAAATCAACTCTCGTTTGTTTCTAGCAACCTAGCTCAACAAAATAAACTCTGGTAGTAGACCATGCTCTCGCTTCCACCTAACTACCCTATTATTAGGGCTCTAGTTAGCTAATCTAGAACATAAGCAATAAACCCAATTATATTAATAGATCTAATAATGACCCTAAAAATTCTATTGTTTGGTTAATCCATCAGTACCATTAATAAACCTAAATCTAGTTGATAACTACTTTGACATAATTAAAGTAAGAAGAATAGTCTGAATATAATGCATAGATAAAAACATTGGGTTCCAATACAAATCTCTACTATATTGTATTGAATTGTATTATATTGTCTTCCCCCTTCTTTCTTTCTCATCCATAACGTATAAAAATAAGAACCCTAAAATCTAGGTCAAATTCGTCCAGGGGTAAACTTGTAATCTTGTGTCTTTTCTCTAACTTGGGCTTGAAATCGGCTGTCTGCGAATTGGTCATCGATCGATGCCAAGTGGTAAGCATCGATCGATCTTGGACAAATAAAAAAAATGGTCGATGTCAGGATAGTGCCATCGATCGATGGCAGTCTTGTACTTCGACTCTCACATAGATCAGCTACGGATTAATCTCCTCTAAAAGCTCCAAGTATCTTCATATATCTCTAATATGTACTTGGTCCTGTAAAGACCTTAATACGTAGACTAGACACACATATGAAACCCTAAAAGGAGTCCATAACATGGCCTAAAACTGGTAATTAATAAGCTATATCAAGTTTGGTATTATGCGAGATCGAGATAGTCATGCAAGAGCTATGGATGGCAGAATTCTACATGTCACGAAGGAAGATGTGGCAGATATACTTGCAATGTCTAATGGAGCTGGAAACCTTTTCATCCACCAGCCTGATTATCGAGCATCGATCGAAGGTCCACATACACCATCGATCGACACCTATCCGGCATACCAAGGATACGGGAGAGATTAAGAAGAACAGATGCATCTTACAGAGAGGAAAAACTTTTTTAATCTCGCAGCCTCGCACTGGAAGAAGCTAGCTGGGTAATGAACGCGAGAGTGGAGCAATCCAGCATCGATCCTCGGCATATCTTGGCCATCAAACAAAAACCAGAACAATTACATGGAGCAAAAGGTATTGAAGATGGTTATCTCAGACCAGACAAGTTTGGAATTTTCAAAGATACTGAAGGACGTGCACGAGATATTTACGGGAGAGTTATCAATCTACATAAAGAAGATGTAGCAGACACCCTTGTTATGGCTAATGGATCAAAAGTTTATTTGCACAACAGCAACAGCCATCGATCGACGCACATGTACTGTCATTCTTCGACATCATGGAGGAGAAGCACAAGCCTATTCAATATTAAACATCGATCGACAATAAGAAGCATGCATTGATCGATACCACCATTCCAGAAGTCCACGAGTTCAGTAAATCCAAACCATTTACTTCAGAAACTCTGGGACCGGTCAGTTAGTTAAATCCCCTACTGATAGACGGTCGGGTAGAGTATGGAAAGAGATATTTTGATGCTGATGATGGAAGGATTTTCTTTTGGGAAAAGCAAGATGAGTATGACATCTATAGAAATGAGAATGGTAATGCACGCGCTCTAGACAGACGAATTGTGAATGTGCAAGAGGAAGATATCACGGCAGTTCTAGAGAGAGCTATTATGTTTGAGTAAATCTACATATGTTTACCTGAACATGCATCAAAGATCATTATGTGCAGGAAGAAGCAAGAAACATATATCAGAGCAGAGATTTACGATCTTGTGCATGAGATCTACAAGCTCAAGAGATGTCATTAGAAGATTTCTACAGGAGGCTTGATGATGTCTACTATCCTATAGACAAGTGCCTCACTGGTCTGACTACACGCATGGATAAGATTCAGCAAGATTTGGATACTTGATAGGAGGGTTTTTATGTATTTCAATGGAAACTCTATCAAATTAACCCTACGAACTACTCTTGCCAAGAGAGGTCGAATTGTAGTATTTAAGGATCGAATCCACAGGGAGCTTGGGGACACAATAAACTCAATACAGTCGTGTTAAGTTAGGAATATAGATTAATAAAAAGTAAATAAACTATGGTAGATAATTGGTTGATTGGTAAGTAAACAATAATAATAAATAACTACATCTTGGGTTTCAGGCAAGTGGATTATAGAGGACAGATGCAAAGGGTATTAATCATATAAATCATATCTAATGTAAAAGACGACCAGCTCTCACTGAGAGTTTAATCTATTGACTAAGTCCGATTTCTCAGCTCTCGCTTGTTGACGGAATGACCGTCGATTGATGACAATGATCCTGCATCGATCGATGGTTTCTTGAGTCAAGCTTTATGATCTAGTTCGATAAATTCACTAGATTAACTAAATCAACTCTCGTTTGTTTCGAGCAACCTAGCTCAACAGGATTAATTCTGGTAGTAGACCATGCTCTTGCTTGCGCCAAACTATCCTAAGATCAGGGTTCTAGTTAGCTACTCTAAAGCACAAGCAATAAACACAATTCTATTGATATATCTAATAATCACCCTAGAAATTCTATTATGTGGCTAATCCATCAATACCATTAATAACCCGTAAACCTAACAAGAGATCTACTCAGACATGATCTTTGTCACAGAAATCATAAATGAATAGAATAGATATATAATGAAAATGAATTAAAGAAACCAAAGGAGTTCCATGAGGACTCTTAAGGACTTCCTCCCTTCTCTCCTAACCCTAGAACAACAGATGGCATAAAGCTTGGTGCCTAAACAATGGCATATAAACATATAATAGGGTTTTAGGTCGTCCATGGGTATTTTGGTAGTTGCTGATGGCTTGTGGGCTTAAGTCGGCCATAAAACAAGTCGGGCCTGTCTTCTGGGGTCGCTGTCGATCGACAACAAGGCTGTTCCATCGATCGACACTCATTCATCTTCTCGACAGCTTCCTCTCGCGAGGCAGACAGACCACTCTCCTGTACAATGGGCATAACTTTAGATCTAACCATCATATGGACTTCCAACCAGTGGCATTGGAAATATAACACAAAGATCTATCCTCTGTCAAAATATCATCTCAATCTCACCCTGGGAAGGTCTTCATTCATAGATAAAATATCAGTTCTGCATCTCTAAAAGCTCCATAATCACCAATGTTCTCCAGAACGTACATGAACCTGAAAATACTCTAAAACATACTCCAAACACATATAATAGACTCTAAACATGGATGATATCATGGCACAATAGTGGTAAATATCAGGTCTTATCAACTCCCCCAAACTTAACCTTTTGGATGTTCTCAGGAAAATTATCCTGCGAAAGAGGTTTGAAAAGCGGAGACTCATATAATGTCTAAGTATAACTGTCACCCTACTTTGTTGCAAGCACAACCTATCAAGTCAATCACAGAGAAACTTTATATACCCTATCCTAGTATAGCAACCAATTCCATTCTACCAACAACTTAGCAGTGACTAGCTTGACTCGCCCCTTTACTGATTTCATTTCTTTGCATAAAATAAAAATGCAGGCTTTACCTTTGGGAATATCGATCAAAGGATATATGGACTCTTACCTCTGCAAGTAACTGAACACACATGTAGTCTTCTCTGATTCTTTTTCTCTCTCTCTCTCTCTTCTCACTTCTTCTGAGTTAATGTCTCCCTTCTTTTGAGGTTATCATTTTGTTTTTTAATTGACTGAGATATTTGGATAGGCTTCCATGAATCAAGCCCAAATGTTTTTTGCCACCAGATCTTGTTCACTTCTTTTTGACCTTTATCTCTTTCTAGGATCATATGTATCAAGCTTTAATGGAATCAAAAGAACATAGACTTTTACCTTCCATACTTGCAGAAGGAATCTGTTCCGATGTATACCAAGCCCCAAAGCAAGCAAATAATGTTAGGATTAGTGTTGGAAATCAGTCTTGGTACCTTCAAACATTCTATGCAAGTGTGATATAGCGGCAGAATGATCCACTTTGGTATCTCTAGTAATCCTTGCAAACAACCTTCTAAGAATGGTGCTAAAGTGTGGTTAGTCAATAATAAATCTTTATCATAGTCCTCTTCTTGACTCAATAATTTTTTTTGAAAAACCTATACATATAGTAAATAAGACTCAAAACAAATCAAATAGCATCAGTGAACCTTCCCCACAATTAAATTACACTATCCCCAGTGTAATCTGCTCAAGATTGGTTAGGAAAAATTAAATCCTAAGTATATAGTTTAAGAGAGAAACTCGATACCAGACTCAGTAAGAGAGTATCGATCGATGTCATGATGTTGATGTAGACCGATGGTCATGATTCATGGTTGATCGATGTTTATTCTTCAGTGTCGACGATGGTACTCCTGGAAGTTTATACACTTTTATTTTATTTTTTTTTATTATAGAAAATATAACTCCAAATAAAACACAATATCAGTAAACCTCCCCCAGACCTAACCAACACTATCACCAGTGTTAGACATTCTGAATTTGGTGAAGAAAACAAATCAAAAGGACCAAATTTAACAAGGAAAAACGATATACCTGCTTGTTGATGGTGACCGTCCATCGACAAAGTTAAGTGGCGATCGATCGATGCTCGGTTTGATCCGTCGATCGACAGTTATCAAGTGTCGATCGATACTCTGCGCATTCTATCTTCCTCTGATATCTTTTTTTAAAATGAAATAAATAAATACAAAAATTAGTAACAAATGAAAACTAAAATCTAATTAAAACTTACTAAACAGCGGGTTGCCTCTATGTGCTTGTTTTAGTCTTTCGCTTGACATTTTGAAATTCTGATTTAGTTCGGATAAGATTGTGAACTTGCTCCAAAACAATTCCCAATTTCCAATATCTTCAGCTTTATCACCCTTTTTATGAAAGCCTCCATATACTCTTCTCCTTTGTCTATCATCTCAGAAATAAGGATTGCTTGAAGCTTTGCAAATGGCTATAAGATGTATATGTTGCGCACTTTGTATTTCCTAACACCATCTGAGAAGTGAGGAATCAATGATAAATGACGACCACCTTTGGTCCTTTTCCTCTTCTTCCAATTCCTCTTCCTCTTTCCCCTAGACTTGTCTGATCTCTTGGTGCCTCCATCGAAGAGATTATGAAACACTTCATATTCATTCTGCTCTGATCCGTGATGAGTTTCGATCGACGCTCTAGTGTTGATGTCGATCGATGTTGCAATGGAGGCACCGATCGATTCACCAATGACGGTGTCGATCGATGCTGCGACCGATGGTCCTTGGTCAACGTCACCTTCATACTTCAATACTCTCAGAGAAACCACTGCATAAAGAGGATCATCAAATACCTCAACGTAGGGATCCATATGCACACTTCCATCTTGTGGAATAGGAAATTCAACCTCAAAAACAGCACTCGGACCACAAACTTCACAGGGTCATGTACCATCTTTGCTCTTTTGTGAAAACCGGCAGCTCCTTCTGTGCAGATAGGTGGTCATATATGTTCAGGGAAACCAAGGTGTGAGGTCTCAGACTTGTGCATCTATCCTCAACCGGTCCTGGTTCAATCATGTAGCCTAGATGTTCGTTCAAAAATGAGTGTCGATCGATGTAAGTTAGGTGGTATTGATCGATGATGGGCTTTCGGCGTTGATTGATGCAGTAGGGTGGCTGTCAATCCATGATATCGGGTTGGTGTAAATAGATGCTAGATTTTGGTGAAGTCTCCAGATCTCTTCCCGAAGTGTGCTGATCGTCATCAAGCTTCTGCTCCGAGTCATGATCCATATCTTCAAGATTTTCTTTCATCTCTAAAAATTCTTCCATATTGACTTTCCTACTCGAATCGACATACCCAAGTTGTTCTCTATCCTCTACCTCCAAAAGATCTCCCCATGGTAATTTCTCTGTCTACATCGGGAGCATGATAACAACTTAATACATCAGTGCTCTCTAGTATCGAGTCTGCAATGTCCTGAAGACAACTCGATCTTTCACGGATGTCATGTGGTGTCGATCAAAAACCGGGGTTAGTGTTGATCGATGATGAGGTCTTAAGGTCGATCGACAATGAAGTCTTAGTGTCGATCGATGCCGAAGTCGGATCACTAATATCAGCTTCTTCTACTCGGCGCGGCTCATATCCACGAAACTTAATACCCATTGCTACGTATTCGAGAAGCAGTCGTGGAATCTCGTGTTCTTTCTTAATTTCTCAGATTTCAAGGATCTTGTCCCACTTATCGTTGATCTCTTTTTCTCGAGCTGCTGCAACTACATCGAGAAATTCATAAAGGAATGCTCTTTCAATATCATCCCATCAAGTCAGAGATCGTGGTTCCAGTCGACTAAACCAGCTAAATGCATTCCCAGAGATAGAATAGGGGAAGATCTTGCAGAGCATGTGGTATTCAGACACTTCATTCTGCTCGCTTCTTGAGACTAGATCCACAAGTTCTTCGATGTGTTCCTTCGGATCTTCATGAGGGAAACCCTGAAAAGAGTTATGAGCTGCCCAATCATATCATTCACGACTCATTTGGAATTCATTTATCTCAGCAACAGCAAGACATCAGGGATCACAGCACCCTGTGCATTAATAAATTGTCCTGTAGCGAGGGAGACCTTCTTCGTCTCGTAAGATCCCATTCTCATCAGCTTTAAGTATGAGCAGTTAAACATTCTCAGTTTTCCTGCAAGTAGTATCGATCGACGGCGGAGTGTGGTTGTCGATCAATGTCATGATGTTAATATTGGTCGACGGGGAATTATTGGTGTCGATCGATGCTTGCTTCTCTTTGTTAGCGAGCACTGCTTGGAGGGTGTCGACTGCCCTCATAGACTTATGAATCGTGCGCGAATCAACAAATTCCTTTTTTGAAGAACCCAAAAATCCTCTCCTTTTTGCTTCCTGGTACTAGTATGTACCTGAAACACAAGAAATTTTTTTATGTAAGTAAACTAATATAGAAAATACCTAGACTAAATCAAACAAATTGAGTCAAATGGCGAATCCTTGCTCCCCGGCAACGACGTCAAATTTGACAGGAGGATTTTTATGTATTTCAATGCAAACTCTATCAAATTAACCCTATGAACTACTGTTGGCAAGAGAGGTCGAATTGTAGTATTTAGGGGCCGAATCCACAGGGAGCATGGGCACACAATAAACTCAATACAGTCTCGATTAAGCTAGGCAAATAGATTAATAAGCAGTAAATAAACTATAGCAGATAATTGGTTATTGGTAAGTAAACAATAATAATAAATAGCTAGATCTAGGGTTTTAGGCAACTGGATTATAGAGGATAAAATCTAAGGGTATTAACCATAGAACTCAATATATAATGTAAAAGACGACTAGCTCTCACTGCGAGTCTAATCTATTGACTAAGTTCGATGTCTCAGCTCTCTTGTTGACACGGAATGACCTTTGATCGATGGCAATGATCCTGCGTCGATCGGTGGTCTCTTGAGTCAAGATTTATGACCTAATTTTATAAGTTCACTAGATTAACTAATTCAACTCTCCTTTGTTTCTAGCAACCTAGCTCAACATGATTAATTATGGTAGTCGACCATGCTCTCGCTTGCGCCTAACTATCCTAAGATCATGGTTCTAGTTAGCTACTCTAGAACACAAGCAATAAACACAATTCTATTGATAGATCAAATAATCACCCAAGAAAACAAAATACCCATGGACGACCTAAAACCCTATTTATATGTTTCTATGCCATTGTTTAGGCACCAAGCTTTATTCAATCTATTGTTCTAGGGTTAGGAGAGAAGGGAGGAACTCCTTAAGAGTCCTCCTGGATCTCCTTGGTTCTTTATTAGATTTCTATTCCTTATCTATTTTATATCTATTCTATTCATCTATGATTTTTGTGACAATGATCATGTCTGAGTAGATCTCTTGTTAGGTTTATGGTTTATTAATGGTATTGATGGATTTGCCAAACAATAATGGCTTATGGGCTTAAGTTAGCCATAAAAAATTCGGTTCTGTCTTCTGGGATCGACATCGATCGAAACCAAGGCTGTGCCGTCCGCCGACACTCATTCATCTTCTCGAATGCTTCCTCTCGCGAGGCAAACAGACCACTCTCCAATACATCGAGAATAACTTTAGATGTAAACGGCAGATGGAACTCAAACCAGTGGCATTGGAAAGCTAACTCAAATATCTATTTTATGTAAAAATATCAGCTAAATCTCACCGTGTTAAGGTCTCCATCAATTTATAAACATCTGACGCATCTACATCTCTAAAAGCTCCAGAATCACCATACTTCTCCATAATATACCTTAACCTGAAAATACTCTAAAACATACTCCAAACACATATAATAGACTCTAAATAGGGCTGATATCATGTCAAAATAGTGCTACATTTCAGGCCAGATAAAGTGACATCAAGCGACGGCAGCATTACGCCATCAATCGATACTGATTTCGACAGACAGAAAACCGCAGCCGTAAATCAATTGGAAGACATGTTCAATGAGATTGATTTTCTCAGAGCCTAATGAAGGAAGATATTTCTTATAAATTAGGCGATATGTCAGAGACAACAACTGCCAGACTTCGAATGCTACAACGTAATATTGAGAATCTACAAATGATAATGCATTCAATGGAGGTTACTAAGGAGATCATAAAGAATGATTAAGCCAGAGGAGATGAAGCAATGAGAATCTTTGTTGGCACATGGTTTCAGAAGAGCAAAGAAGATGTTGACACTTGTTTTCCAAGTATTGATCCACCTCCATTCTAGTCAGAAAGTTCAAAACGTCGAGCTTAAAACTACAACCAAGCGCTGAGTGGGAGGCAAACCACTATTTACTTATACTGCTATTTATTTCGAGTTATATTTTATTTCTACAGACTATTTATACTACCCTCGATCAACACCATATAGACACCATCGGTCGACACTGGATCACGACCATCGATCGACCAAACCCTACGACCATCGATCAACACTATCTTACAGAGAGAGGTATTGAGTTCTATAATTTAGCTATTTACTTATGATTTGATTTTTTCTAACCAATCTGGGGCGGATTACACTAAGGAAAGTGTAACTTAAGTCTGGGGGAGGTTCGCTAACGTTATTTTATTGTTTTTGAGTTTTATTTACTATCTATATATATGTTTTTCAAAGAGTTTTATCAAGTCAAGAAGAGGACTATGATCAAGATTTATTATTGACTAACCACACTTTAGCACCATTCTTAGAAGGTTGTTTGCAGAGATTACTAGAGATACCAAAGTGGATCATCCTGCCACTATATCACACTTGCTTAGAAAGCTTATAGGAACCGAAGCTAATTTCCAACACTAATCCTGACATTATATTCGTTTACACTGGATCGGATTCCCTCTGCAAGTCTGGAAGGTAAAAGTCTGTGTGCTTCTGATTCCCCTCTCTATCCCCTTCAGATTAAAAAAAGGAATCGAACAAGATTTGGTGGCAACAACCACTAAATCTCACTACAGGAAATAAGGGTTTTAATAGCACCTTTAAAGCGCTATCACACGTTACCATAGCGTTGTAGAAAGCACTACAATATCGCCCGCGATAATAGGTCTTGTACATTGCATAGCGGTTTTTCTATGTGCTATTGTTATTTAATTAGTCATAGCGATTCGTGTTATGCAATTGTAATCTTTTATTATAGCGTCACGAAAATGATATTATAACTTTTTTTAAATATAGCGGTTTTTTAATTTTACTATAGCACTTTGTAATTACTATTGTCATCTTCTATCAATAGCAATATTTGAATATTTAATTGAATTTTTTATATGTAATTGTTTCATTTTTTATAACAAATTTTATTTAATACTTTGGTTTTAAAATAATACAGAATCGAAAAATTGTCAAATAAAAATTTATTCTAATTAAATTTCAAAGAAAATCAAAATATTCAAAAAACCAAAAAAATATACTCAATTCTCAACTAATTTTCCATGCAAACAAAATCAATCCGCAACGATAATTCCATCACAATCATCCCTAATACAAAAACTTTCATGATCAGACAATTCCGCTGCATAATCAAATTCCTGTGCGGGTAATGTTGCTCCGAAAACGTCCTCCTCTGTCTCGAGTTCATGATATCCTCTCGGTGGTGCTCTCATAACAACATACCAAGGCGATTCTTCATCTTCTCTAGAGTAAAATACATGTTTTGCTTGTGATGGTAGAATGTATGGATCTTGTAAATATGGCGTTTGGTTGACATGAAGATTGACAAGGGTGAAACCATCTTCTTCCTTAACACCGTAGCCTCTGTTTGCCCAATTACACTTGAATAAAGGAACGCTGAGCATGTGGTAGTCGAGGAGAATGATCTCTGTTATCACTCCATAATATGTGACCATATCGGCTGTATGTCTTGTATCTCTTGCAGAAGATCTACACATGCTGAAAGCTTCGTAAGTGAATCCACCATTCTGAGTCTTTTGCTTAACGGATTCTATGGGTTTGAGCAGTAAATCTTGGTCCAAAGGCCAACCACCTCAGCTTCGTAGAATGATCCTTTGAGTTAGAAGGTATCTAATAAGGATGTAAAACTGTGTGAGCTATGTGAACATAAAAGTAAATAGATAGTGAAGTTGTACAAACCTTATTCTTCACCCATTCAGCGAATTGTTGGGTGTGATGTTTCCATAACAATGTTTCATTTGTTGCTAATCGAACATCATTATCTTGCAGTTCTTTAAATGTATCCTGATTTTAAAAAGTAGAGAGTTATCAGACTGATAAAAAGAATCTGTATTTGAGAGGGACAGTAGAACTTACTCAACATAGGGATCCATAGTTTCCATATTCATCAAAACATATTGATGTGCTATGTCTCTTTCTTTCTCTGAAAGAATAAACTTCGTTCCCTTTTGCAGTGGTCGACCTTCAAGGACCATTCCATCGACTGAAGATCTTCATTACGGTTAAGTACTTCTTCAACTGGTGCAGAATTCTTTAGGAACTCTAATCAAAAGGCTATGCATTATCCAGCTAAGTACCCCTCAGCCATACATTCTTCTGGCCTAGCAAAATTATTTACATATGCCTTGAGTGTTTTCATGTATCTACAACTCAAACAATACAGAAATATTGATTACAAACATCAGTTGAATGGAAAAATCAGTTCAGGAAATAAACATTTTACAATTACGATCGAACAAAATGAAAACAAACCTCTCAAATGGATACATCCAACGAAAGTGCAAATGACCTCCCAAACGTGCCTATCTTTCTAGGTGTATAGGAAGGTGGAACATGATATCGAAGAGCAATGGAGGAAAGAACCGCTCGAGTTGGCACATTGTCTCCACAAACTCATTTTCCAAAGTTATCGGCTTCTCCGCGTCAATAGCACGCTGAAACAATCTGTTGAAGTAGTTACATACTCGAGTTACGACAATTATTGATTCTTTAGGAAGCAACCCTTGTAATGCAGCAGATAACAGATTTTGGATTAGTACATGATGATCATGGGACTTAAGACTCCCAATCAAAGGAGGGTTAATTGAAACACTGTTTGCAATATTACCGCAGTAGCCGTCAGGGCCTCTGAACACAGAAAACCTTTGACAAAATATATTTTTCTCTTCCTTATTGAGCCAATAAGATGCTGGAGGCAAGTAGAATCTCTTTCCCTGTACCTGTGTGGGAAAGTTTTTCCGGATTCCAATATCTTCTAAGTCATGTCTCGCTTTGAGGCCATCTTTTGACTTAGCACTCTGCCTCAGTGTTAATAATAATGCATCAGACAAGTTCTTTTCCACGTGCATCACATTGATGTTGTGACGCACCGGCAAATCCTAACACATTGCAAACAGCATGATCAGGATAAACAAAATGTGACAATAGTATCTCAGTCTAACAATAGCTTGTAATACCTTACAGTACGGTAAATCAAAGAATATTGATCGCTTCTTCCACCTCCATTGATCACTCGTTTCGTCATTCTCTTCGTCTTCAGCCACCTGATCTTCTGATTAGACATTTCTCTTCCTTTTTTTTTCTTTGGTAAATGTCTTCCAAATTCATTCCTGAAGTGCTTTAGTGTTGCAAATATTCTGCACCGGTTTGAATCCTGTTTGCAGTCCCGTTCTCTACTGTATTATCAAACCATCCTTTCCTGCGTCTGTAGTGATGTCCAGGGCTTAGTCGTTTCCTATTCTCCAAATACACATACTTGCGACTAAAATTGAGCCACCTATTTGGTGTATCCTTTCCACAAACATTGCATGCTTGTTTCCCTTTAACTTTACAACCTGCCAAAGTCCCTAGAGCCGGATAGTCGCTAATAGTCCATAACAACATAGCTTTTAGTGTAAACTTCTTTTTCAGGAATGATTCGTATACCTGAATCTCCTCACTCCACAATTATTTTAAGTCTTCTACCAGTGGTTCTAGATAAACATCAATGTTGTTGCACGGAGCTGTTGGTCCAGCGATCAACATAGTCAACATGATGTTCTCAGCCTTCATACACAGAGTTGGTGGCAAGTTGTAGTTGACTAACAACACTGGCCATCTACTATACTTTGTGTTCTGGATAGAGAAAGGGTTCATCCCATCTGTTGACAGATCGAGTCGAAGGTTTCTTGCTTCATTAGCAAACTCTGGCCACTTATTATTCAATTGAGCCCAAGATAACGAGTCAACAGGATGTCGCATTATACCATCTTCAGTGGCATTGTTGGCATGCCAACGTAAATCCTCAGCCATCCTTGCTGATCTAAACATCCTCTTGAATCTGTCTTTGATCGGAAAATACCTTAGGACCTTCGCTGGAATTCCTTTCTTTTCTTCATTACTGTGCTTATCAATTTCCTATCTAGAAGCACTACATCTTGGGCAGGTTTCCATTTTATCATATTGCTTCCTATAGAAAATACAATCGTTCTTGCACGCATGAATCATATCGTAGCCAAACCCAAAAATATTCAAGAACTTCTTAATTGAATCTTTCGACTTTGGTATTACATTTCCTTCCGGTAGCATGTAATGTAATGTCGATAGTAGCTGATCAAATTAAGCCTCTGACATTCCACTCTTTACTTTGATGCGGTAAAGGGCCATGATCGCAGAAACTTTGGTGTGCTTGCTACATGTCAAGTACAATGGAGTTTCAGCATCTCTCAACTTCTTCCTAATCTCAGAGTCTTCATCAGGTTCACAATTTACAGGCTCTCCTCCAATGTGATCAGATGGTGGTTCAATGTCTTCACTATCAAAATAAGCCGTCCTTAGCAAACCATAAGCCTCAGTTTCAGATTGAGGGACACTATCAGTCGTATCGGACCTTCTTTCACCTTGAAAACTCCAAAAAGAACTCCTCATATACTTCTTATCCATACCCCTAATCACAAGATGCTCTATTACTTTGTCTAAAACTTGATGGGAAAGGTTTCTGCAGTGAGTACAGGGACATAATATTTCTGTCGGATCTCCTAACCTCCTCGCTGATGCAGTAACAAAGCCTGTTGCTCCTTCCAAATGTTCGAGGCTAGCCCTATATATTTAATCGGAAAATTTATCAGAATCAGAACAATAATTTTTTACAGAAGAAGAACTCCTTATGAATTAAAATTTCGAAAAGATTACTACCTTGGAAGCCAAACCCATGCTTTTTCCATATCAGAACAATATAACTTTGAGGGAAATCGATTGAAACCTTCGATTTTCGAAACTGAGGCGTATGATGGAATGGAACTAAACCTAGATTTGAGTTATCGCAGAAGGAGATTGAACAGAGATCTCCAATCTCCGATGGAGATGGAAAGACGGAGATTGAAAGATAATAACAAAAAAAAAACAGATCTTATGGCTTCTATGAAGGCACGTCATCTATCTGTACAATTTCTTCTTATTGGTTGAATGAATAATAATATATTAACTAGCCTTTGACCCGCGCGCCCGCGCGTGTGTTACTTTTGTGAATGTTTAATATTTTAAGCAATTTATTTGAAATAATTGTATATATGACTTGAACTTAATATTCGATATCCGTTATCCGATCCAGGATCTCATCCGCTTCGAAAAACGGATATTCAAGGATCATGATAGTGATTTTATGGATTCGATTGATCGACGTACAAATTCGGATGGTAAAATTTTAGGTTTGAATATCCGGATCCAGATATTAAATATTTAAAATTTAATTCTAGTTATCTATGTATATTATATATACTTTTATATAAAATAACTAAAATTTTAATTTTATTAAATTTTAATGATTTTAAGCTTTTTCAAATAATAATTTTAAATAGACTAAATAGATGGTTAATAGTTAGTTTTTAATTTATTTTTAATTAAAAAAACAGGTTCGAATATCCGCGTGTATTCATGTTTTAGTTCGAATATTCTAACCCCAAATATCCTGATCCGGATAACAGTTTTATGAATCCGACAAATGCATATCGGAATTCGTATATCCTAGAATACCCCAGATATTTGATCCGTCCTAGACCTAACTATGTATATGTTTTATATGGTGATTAATTTTTTTTTAATTTATAAATTACATAATACATTATTTATTTGTATATATAACCATTTATAATAAATATTAGTATGTATTTTAGTCATTAAGTTGTTATGGAAAGTTACATGATTTTGTTATTGTAAATGAATAAGTTCAGATTATAATAAAAAAATATTAACATTATTATCTTTTTATAATTCAAATATAGTTCGTAGTTTATATGAATATGAATAAAAATAAAACTAATTTAATGTTATATATGTATAATTATGTTTTTATTATAAAAATTTGGAAAACATATATACACTTTTTTATGAAGTCTTTAATTTCAATGACAAAGATTGTTAATGGGCTTAGCCCATATTTATTTTTTTCTTGTTAAAAATCAATGTTTACATGTTTGGATACATGGATAATACTAATGGCATTATTTGTAAATATTAGGTAAAAGCAAGGATTATTTCCTATTTGTACTTCAGTTTTAATAGATTAGATTCATCTTTAAATTATGAAAAATGCATGAAAATGGTGGGAAATTATGTTATAAACACAATTTAAATTTTTTAACTTAATTATAATTAATTGGAAATTTTAATAAATTTTAGTGTAAATATTTTTTTAAAATATTATTTGTATGTTTGAAATAATTATAAAATGTTTACTCCATATGGAGAATAGATGATGATAGGGTTGAATCCCTATGTGTTATATAGTGTGAGAATGTATTGCGGTTCACTCCATATAGAGGATAGATTATCATAGGGTTGAATCCCTAAATTCGTTACAATAGGGTTCAATTCTTAAATTCGATACAATAGGGTTGAATCCCTAAATTCGTTACAAAAGGGTTGAACCCCTAAATTCATTGCAATAGGGTTGAAGTCCTAAATAAACCCTAAAATCTAAATTTGTTTCAAATTGTATAAATTTTTATGGACCACTTATTTTTATACTTATTTGTAAACTATTAAAAAACATAAAAATAATCCCTAAATGATGATAGGGTTGAATCTCTAAATTTGTTACAATAGGGTTGAATCCCTAAATAAACCCTAAAATATGTATAAATTTTTATGGACAATTTCTTTTTATTATGGACCACTTATTTTTATAATTTTTTATGGACCACTTATTTTTATGCAATTTGGATATTGATTTCTAATCCATAAAAAATATGATCATATATGCCAAGCCTACATAATCTTATTAGAAATATGTCTTAACAACTAAACAAAATATGTCTTAAAACCAAACAAGCATACTCGATAAATATGTCTTAACAACCAAAAAAAATATATCTTAAAACCAAACAAGGATACTCGATAAATATGTCTTAACAACTAAGGGCTGTTCATTTCTCCATCTGTCATTTCCATCCGGATGATCCATTTATGTGACCATCTAGATGATCCATCCAGATTTTAGGGGTTGTTCGTTTCTCCATCAAGATAAGCTATCTAGATGAGTCATCCGAATGGATTTTATGTTCGTTTCTTTTTTTTTTATTTCCATCTAGATGAGTTTAATAAACAAATTACAATTATACCCCTATTTTGATTTAATCTTTTGTTTGATATTAATTTTAACTTAACTAATTTTTATTATTTAGTCTAAAATACATATACACTAAAATTAAATTAAAATTAGCATTTTAACATTTATAAATTTTTATTTCATACAAATTTTTATTTAAATGAAATAAATACAAATTTTACAAAACTCATATATTAATGAATACTTCATGTTTAGTGATAATTTGAACAAATGGAAAAACACATTTTTGTGGTTTTGGCGGGTAAACACGTTTTTGCGGTTTTGGCTAGAAAACTCATTTTTTGCGGTTTTGACGAGAAAACACGTTTTTGCAGTTTTGACGGGAAAACGCGTTTTTGCGATTTTGGCGGGAAAACATGTTATTGCGGTTTTGGCGGGAAAACACGTTTTTGCAATTTTGGCGGGAAAACACGTTTTTGCGGTCTTGGCGGGAAAATACGTTTTTGCAGTTTTGGCGGGAAAAAACGTTTTTGCGGTTTTGATGAGAAAACACGTTTTTGCGGTTTTGACGGGAAAACGCGTTTTTGCGATTTTGGCGAGAAAACGTGTTTTTGCGGTTTCGGCGGGAAAATACGTTTTTGCAATTTTGGCGGGAAAACGCGTTTTTGCGGTCTTGGCGGGAAAATACGTTTTTGCAGTTTTGGCGGGAAAAAACGTTTTGCGGTTTTTGTGAGAAAACTCGTTTTTGCAGTTTTGACGGGAAAATGCTTTTTTTTTTTGCGGTTTTGGCGGAAAAACACGTTTTTGTGGTTTTGGCGGGAAAACGCGTTTTTGTGATTTTACGGTTTTGACGGGAAAACATGTTTTTCGGTTTTGCAGTTTTGGCGGGAAAACACATTTTTGCGGTTTTTGCGGGCAAACGTGTTTTTGCGGCCAAGGGTGTTTTTGCGAGAAAACGTGTTTTTGCGATTTTGGCGGGAAAACGCGTTTTTGTGGTCTTGGCGAGAAAATTCGTTTTTGCAATTTTGGCGGGAAAAAACGTTTTTGAGGTTTTTGTGAGAAAACTAATTTTTTCAGTTTTGGCGGGAAAACGTGTTTTTGCGGTTTTGGCGGGAAAACACTTTTTTTGTGGTTTTATCGAGAAAATGCGTTTTGCGGTTTTTGCAGGAAAACGCGTTTTTGCTGTTTTTGCGAGAAAACGTATTTTTGCTGTTTTGGCGGGAAAACATGTTTTTGCGGGAAAACGCAGTTTATGGTTTTTCGGTAAAACGTATTTTTATGGTTTTGGCGGTAAAAAAACATTCTCCGGTTGTTGGCGGGAAAATGCGTTTTTGCGATTTTTTCAAAAAATGTTTTTTTTTCGTTTTTGGCGGAAAATTTTTTTTTTGTGGTTGTAGCGGAGTAATGTATTTTTTATTTTAGTAGGAAAATACGGTTTTGTAATTTTTCGTGAGTGAAAAATGATATTAGCTTTAAGCTTATAATTTGTTAAATGTATAAGGGGTATAATGGATATTATACCATTTTGACAGAACCATCTCCATCCAGATGGTCCATATTGGTTGAGCTGGATGGACTTTAAAATTAAGCCTAAAATTCTAAAGTCATTCAGATGAGCCATCCAGATGGATTGTACTTTTAGTGCCTAAACAAACAAAACTCTCATCTCCATCTAGATGACTCATCTGGATGGTGAAACGAACGGGCCCTAAAAGAGTACAATCAAACATACACTTTGTTTTTAAACATACATAATCTTATCATTTGGCCACGCCACTGTGCTGCCGACAACATCTGATATGTCTTTGAGAAAAGAGTTTGGTCTCCATAGAGCTGCATCTTCAATCAAGGCCACTTCAACCCAGACCCGACTTGCATTGGGACCTAACGGGACGTGATGGACAACACTTAATGGATCAGTAGAATTTACTCTGCCTTCTGCGACTTTTCGTCCTGAGTTGTTATGGTCCAACAAGATGCACTTCTTTTTACCACCTGATCGGGTGGAACTAGTGCTGCCACTTGGACTCTACAAGCACAACAAATACATCACAGCAAATACATCTAAATAAAATGTTGTAACATTATTTACAAAAGAGAATAAGTTTGTAAATTTACCAATGAAGGCCTCCTGACAATAGCTTCGCCTTGATCTTCAGGAACTTTAATTACTGATACATTATGGAGCGGCCATGCGATCTTTTCATTAACAGCATCACTCATTGTTGTCATGTCACTTGTTGGCCTCCATAGAAAAGCTTTCCTATTAATCACCTTAGCAACTCTCATAACTACAGCATTCGGACTGAAAGGAACATTGTTCACAAGCTCATATGGGTCAGTCAAACCCATAAAACCTTCAGCGATTACCTCGACGCCCTTAACCCAATCGTAGATTTTGCACCTTTCAAGATCATCTACAGTAGTATGCTAAATTGATAATGTATATGGTTAGTGATCATGTTGAGTTTAAAAATACAAACCTAAGTATAACTTCTAATGAAATTACCTTTGATCCTAACACATCCGAGGAAACTGGATGGTTGTTCGATGCACTATCTAGTATCAGTTTATCAATTCGCCATGGAATTTTGCATCCCACTGCTTCCTGAAGATTACGCACATCCGTAGTTGGCCTCCAAACAGATGCCTTCAGGTTTTATACCGACTTTAGAACAACCGCCGCAGCGTTAGGACCAATCGGAATGCGACCAATCTTGTATGTATCTTCAGCAGAGCATAATTCTCCTTCAGCGACAACAACATCTTTTGACTCACACCAATCAAGTATTTGAACTCTAGTTCCTTCTTTGTATCCATAACTAGCCTCAGATGAAGAAACGCAATCATCATTGTTCTTCTTTCAAAAAATAAAATGAATCATAGATTTTATATCACTTAAGCAAATTCTACATTTTATAAGCAGTAAAAACTAAAGAAAATTCATCTTATTTCCAGCTAAGTCACGGACCAGATTCTTCAAGTCTTTAATCTCGCTTTCCAAGTCTGCAAGTTTGGAGTCTCTAGCTGATAAGAATGCTAGCTTCGTAGCAGTAATCCCTCTTCCCAACCCTCTGACTCGTCCAAGTTTGTCTACTCCCAACACTTGACTAACAACATCTTCTTTTATATTAACACTGGATGTGGAGTCCATTTGACTATCAAGTGAAATTATTTTTTCCTGAGACAAACACAATATAAGTTAAGGTCCTTTTCAATACCAAAAAGAGTAACTTAATTAATCAGATATTGAAACCTTACAATGGTTTCAGCAAACTCAGGTCTAACAGGTCTACCATCGGAGTGAGTGTGTCCTGCTATCCAGACCTTACTCCAGCTAATCTTCTTAGGATCTGCATTCTTTTTTTTCTACAAGTGATATATTGTTTTACTTATCAGTTTGTTCTATCATTAGATCTAATATAATTATATACTGTTACTTAACATTTCACAAACTAGACGATTCATTCGTCAACGACTAGTGGTGTGAGGTATCTGAGCTCTCCTAAGTGCTCTGTACTTGTCACTCTTTGCCTAGAATATCACTAAATCAAATTTCATTAATCAAATCTCCGAAGTAATCACTTAAAACCAAATTCTCTGTATATTTGACCTTGAACACTGACGAAGTCCTATTCTTAACCCAAGAGCTCCAAACCTAAACAGATCGAATGTTGCTTGGTTTCATAGCTGCTCTCTCTGTGGGACTTTTTGCATTTCGCAGTTGTGATACAAGCCTTGACTGAATCTTTTTGCCACTCTTCTTCAAATCAAACCTCGCCTGCAGTAATGTATGCAAATGCCACAAATTATAATCCTTACAAAGACATTATACAATTGACTTAAGCGCATATATATACACCTGAATTTCCTCCCATTTGTCTTCTTATCAAGATTCCTCCAATCATCAAGAAGTACAGTCACGTGTTCGCGTACAAGGGGTCCAAGGAACGATGAAAGTGTCACTGATCCAGGACCTACATGTTTGCCAAGCTCAGTGAATGACACAGAAACCTTCTCTTGATGATCCTTGGCCACTTTACGCATCTTTGTGGGTCATCTTTTCTCCTTTGGTTTTCCATCAGATGGCGATGCTTCTGCTCCTGAAATGCCATTCTCAGCTTCCATGTCAGCTTCTCACGGCTGAGAAGGTTCTTGAGTAACTCCATTCTCAGCTTCTGTAGGCTGAGACTGTTCTTCAACAATGCCATTCTCAGCTTATGTAGAAGGTTCTTCAGCAATGACATTCTCATCCTCTTCAATTTCTACCTCTGGAACTACATCACCATCACCATCCTCCTCATTAAATTTAGGAACTTCTTTCTGCATAACATCTTGAGAAACCTTTGTTCCTTCTTCGTCAGCACCTTCTTGCCTTATCTCAATGTTTTCTTCTTCAATAGCAACTTCTTCAACAACAACTTCTTTTCCCTTATTTAACTTCATTCCGGATTTTGGTTCTGACCGGATTAATGAATTTTGTTTCTGCTTCCAGACCTTGTGAACGTCTGCTTCTTCTAACTATGCCTCCTCGTGTCTTCGGCCTCATGTTAATTTGTTCCTAAAAAACAGAATCACTACTTGGTTCTTACTGTAGATTGTAAAATGGAAGACAATACAGATATATTGAGATAATAAGCAATCGATTAATTTTCATGATGCATGCAAGTTAAAGAGAAAGATAATGGAAAATCAAGACAGGGGTCGAAGAACAGGAGGGTAAATAGAAGACGAACCTGAGATTGGAAGAAGACGATTCTGAAATTGATGATTCCGAAAGGGTCTCACGAAGAACACCTTGGGAGAGAAAATGCAGAGATGGAATATTTTGTTGTAATGAAAAAGTACTTAAGGGGTCAATATTCTTTGATTTGGTCAATAATATATCTTCCCCCAAAAAAATATTTTTGCGGGTTTTAATAAAAAAATAAGCGGTCGAGGATACCAAACGATTATTCTTTCTCAGTGCTATAATATAAAGATTAAAATCCCAAAAAGATAGGCGCTTGCAAATTTCATTTTGCGCTCCAGATATAATAGCGTTTTAGTTAGAGAAACGCTATTATATTTCCAGCCACCAAAATTCAATATCACAAACTTCTTTTCCGCTATCTTACATTGCTATTAAAACCCTTATTTCTGGTAGTGGCTTGATTCATATGATCCTAGACAGAGATAAAGGTTAAAAATAAGTGAACAGGATCTGGTGGTAAAAACCATTAGGGCTTGATTCATTGAAGCCTATCCAAACATCTCAGTTAATTAAAAAATAAATGACACCCTCAAAAGAAGGTAGACATTGACTCAGAAGAAGTCAAAAGAGAGAGAGGAAAGGAATCAAAGAAGACTACCTATGTGTTCAGATACTTGCAGAGGTAAGAGTCTATATATCCTTTGTTCGATACTCCCAAGCTAAAGCATGTACTTTTATTTTATGCAAAGAAATGAAATCAGTAAAGGGGCGAGTCAGACTAGTATTCGTTAAGTTGTTTGTAGAATGAATTTGGTTGCGATACTAGGATAGGGTATATAAAGTTCTATGTGATTGACTTGATAGGATGTGGCTGCGATAAAGTAAGGTGACAGTTATACGGAGATATTATGTGAGTTCGCTTTTCAAAACCTCTTTCGCATGCTTGTTTCCTTGAGGACAAGCAAAAGGTTAAGTCTGGGAGAATTGATATAGCCTATTTATTACCAATTTTAGGCCATGGTATGGGCTTTATTTGGGGTCTATTATGTGTGTCTAGGCTATGTTTTAAGGTCTTTACAGGTCCAGGTACAGTTTGGAGATATATGGAGATACTTGGAACTTTTGGAGCATTTAGAAGACAATAATCCGTAGCTGATTATGAAGAGAGTCAAAATACAAGACTGCCGTCAATCGACGACACT
Organism: Moricandia moricandioides; assembly: GCA_905132885.1. Classification (NCBI taxonomy): domain Eukaryota; kingdom Viridiplantae; phylum Streptophyta; class Magnoliopsida; order Brassicales; family Brassicaceae; genus Moricandia; species Moricandia moricandioides. Next base: position 14,382 of record CAJHQQ010001483.1, on the reverse strand, counting down.
ATCTTGCAGTCGATAAATGACACTATCTTGATGTCGACCGATGTTAGATGACCAAGATCTATCGATGCTGACCATTTGCCATCGATCGATGACCAATTCGCAGACAGCTGATTTCAAGCCCAAGTTAGAGACAAGACACAAGATTAGAAGTTTAACCCTAGACGAGTTTTGACCTAAATTTTAGGGTTTTATATTTATACTTTATGTATGACACTAGAAAAAAGGACACATACGTACGGAGACGTACTGTGCTAGGTTCTTTAGTATTCTATTTAGGGAGAAGATTTTTAACTCCTTAGGGAGACTTGTATTGAAACCCCGGTATTTTATTTATGCATTCTATTCAGACTATTATTCTTACTTGATTATGTCTGAGTAGTTATCAACTAGATTTAGGATTGAATGAGAACAATCATGGATTAGCCCAATCAATATACATCAATTGAGTTGTTCTTAATGCTTGCATTCTAGAGTAGCTAACTAGGATCTCGAAAGTAGGACATGGACAACTACGAGAGTAGGTTCTGTCCCACAATAGACTCCATTGAACTAGGTTGTTAGGCGCATGCGAGAGCTGGTCTAATTAGCTTGGTGAACATATCAAATCTCTTTCACACTTCCTTCTTATTTCACCGTCGATCGACACCAGGCCTTAGCCGTCGATCGATGGTCTTTCCTTTTGCTCGCATACGAGAGTGGGAGTTAAAAGGGTCATAATAGTTAATATTTGAGTTCTAGAATATTTACATATCCGTGCTTCTTATTCCCTATAATTCATTAAGCTTGAAACCCTAGATCTAGCCTATTTACATTTACATCTAGTTAGTTTAGTAGTATATTTTCATATTTACATTATTAGCATAATTCCATTATTCCATTATTAGCATATTTTCATATTGCATCTACACTCTCCAATAAGGAATATTTCCTTAGACTGATTACTTGTTACCAATATATATAATCACCTACCTTAACCATTAGAAATAAGAGATCTATTGTGTGCCATTGTTCTCTGTGTATTCGATCCCTAAGTACTACATATGATCTCTCTTGGCAAGAATATTGTTTTGTGTGTTAGGATTAAGGGTTAATTTGATAGTTAATTGTTTAGGGTATTTATACCCTGCTCGAACAGTAAACACACCCATGTCAATAAGAAATCGCTCAAACAATATTACATACAACTTTGGGTCTATATTAACCAAAGAGACACCAAGCCTAATCCGTTACCTAACCCGAAATTAGAACTCAATGTTAGAAACCTGCAAGACAAACAATCACCAACCGAACACAAACACAATAATAAAACTCTAACTAACTACGACTCGATCTAACTAGTAACACCGTATATCGGTACTACACTTACCCTAGGGTTCCATAACCCTTTACTAAACATGAATCTCTAACACAACACTCTAACCCAGGAAATGGTGACTTCGTGTTTCTCTACATCATCAATATCATGTATCCATACCACAAAGGCCAGAAGAAGGAACTTTCAACCGACCACGGCCCACAGTCCATTGGGTCACCGCGCGACAGCCCATAGTCCATCGGGTCACTGCAACGTTACACCGCCGTGTAACACTCAGCCCTAGGCCATGGCCCCGTCTCTCTGATTCTTCCCGATTCAACGAAAAAGGGGTTTCCTTGAACTTGCTGGGTACGAGGTCGAGGAAATACTAATCACCCCTAAACAAGCCTAGCATGGGCGGGTTACGCACATGCTATCGACAACACATACTCAACAAAAAAAAATCAAGAACCTAACCTAAGGCTAAATTTCGAGATCCTAACTAGACTCTCGACTTGACAACATTAACCAATGGTACTAGTAGTCCAGCCAATATGGCCTACGACCCTTAGTACTAACATCTAGAGAAATAAACAACAATATCATAACTAAATAACTCAACCAGTTAGCCACTCCCTTACCAAGAGCCGAATAATCTCAATCAACAAGATTAATTAAACAAGCATGCATTTAACTAATCTATCATGCAATCAAGTCAATCAAAATGTTATCAGATAGTTCGGCCTCCTGCTACGAAACTATCTTTAAAGATAACGGGAACCTACAGTCAGACATATAAACACACAAGAATAGAAAATATGATGCATCATAGCCCTAGTCCTAATCAGTTTATTAACTCAATATTAATTCCATTTCATCTCACCTTAGCCCGGGCTAAACTGAGTCTGGTTTAATAAAATAACCCTCAAGACTCTATCATGCAATAACGTTAGCATTCTACTTTATATGCGATTCGATCTATCCTACGTTCCAAGTTGAACTCAAGCATAACCAAAAACTATCCTAAATTCTAAGTGGAATTCAAACAAACCAACTCACAGTGTTCTATGCCGATAAGCAGCTGGTTGATCGAAGAGGACTTGGCCAAAACCCATTGCTGACGTCTTGAATGGACTGACCTTTACTTGGACAGAACCTTGGATTGATCATGAAGAAACTTACTTGGACTGATCTGGACTCGGACATAACTTTCTTTAGTTTCTGGACAGTTCTTCGGACTTCCCAGTATAGTAACGAGCTTTAGAAATTCTACTGATCTGAACTCGTGAAACTAAACTGATCCTGGGCAGTACCTCCACTTGATCATAAGAGAATATGATTGGCTTGGACGAATTGATTTGGACAGAGCTTCACAATCGTAAAAAATCATTGATTGGACAGAACTGGTCTTCCCGGTGGATTATCGGTCTATAAAATCGACCACACTCTTAAATTGACCACTTTCTCTCTCTCTCTCTCTCTCTCTCTCTCTCTCTCTCTATCTCTCTCTCTCTCTCTCCCTCTCTCTCTCTCTCTCTCTCTCTCTCTCTCTCTCTCTCTCTCTCTCTCTCTCTCTCTCTCTCTCTCTCTCTCTCTCTCTCTCTCTCTCTCTCTCTCTCTCTCTCTCTCTCTCTCTCTCTCTCTCTCTCTCTCTCTCTCTCTCTCTATGCACGTTTTTGAAGTTGCTTTGGTGTGTAATAGAATGTTGGAAAACTGAGGGGAGGCATTGGTATTTTATAGAAACCATCGACCAGTGAGGTGAGGCCACATGGTCGACCACATGTCAGCCTGCATGCTTCTGATCGCATGCGTGGTGACACACGGTGCACATATGTCAATCAGAATGTCCTGGTCTCATGCAGGGCGCCACACTTAATCCCAGATGTGAAGCTGCCTGTTTGGACTGCATGCAAGGCGACACACCAGCTCCTATATGTCGATCAGCATGCTTCGGTTACATGTGTGACGACACCTCATGCTACAACATGTCAGGTTGCATGTACCACTTCCATGCACAGTGAGACCTCGTGCTTGTGTAGACATATAGCTTGCTAGACAGTTGACACCACGTCCTCCACATGTCTAGATGCATGGTCTGGTTGCATGCAAGGCAACACCACAGTACCCACATGTCGATCAGCATGCTTCGGTCGCATGCGAAGCGGTACCTCGTGCTACAACAAGTCAAGCTGCATGTACCACTTCTATGCAAGGACACACCTCGAGCTTCAGTATTGATAGCGGGTTGAAGATATGCTGGAATAGTTGAAATCGGTCGAATGGATAGAGAAGCACGAGTTGGCTCGATGATGTGATCAGGAGATGCTGTCTACTATATAACAAGCTGAGTTGTCAGAAAATATTTCCCAATCCTCCGGTTACCATGAGAAATTCCATAATACTGAAATTAGGGTTTTTATCCAGCTTTGGGTTTTCCCATCGTGCTTCGATCCCATCGTGCTTACTTCCCGTTCTGCTTCCGACTTATTTTGTCTCCAAAATAATATTTTAGAGATACGAAGTTTTTATGAAAACTTCGTGCTGAAGAAACGCTGTGCTTCTAAAACGTTGTGCTTCCCAAAATGTGATTCTTCCAAAACGTCCTTCTGATCAATCTAACTCATTTTCTAACCATGTTCGATCAGCTTAGTCGACTCATGGTTCACTCACTATCAATTCTTTGACCACCTCATATTTCAAAATTTTCGATCGATCCTATTGCATGCGACTCGACCACTAGGTTGATGCTCGACCACTCTCCCGTTTTCTCCATACCATGTTAAGTTTTATATGAACAAAACTAAACATTCCTCATCATTCTTTGCTTCCCAAAATTTTGGCTCCAAATTTCGACTTTTTTTATCTCGACCATTTTACCCCTTAGGGCGGGTTACTACACCGACGCTTCAGACGATGGATAGGAATCGGATCTTGGTGAGGCGGAGGTGGATTCGAGCAAGAAGTCGCAAGAGCCTCTGGAAAGCGACAAAGCTAGGACCTTGGGGGCGGAGTTCGAAGAGCATCAGAGTGCATACCCACAGGAGCCAATGATGAGGGTGCCTGAGGATCCTTCTAGGCAGGATGAACAAGCTGGCAGAGTTGGTTCTGGTGGAGCTTGGGGTTGATTCATCTTGTTGTTGTTGTTCCTAATCTATTATTTTATTTTTTGTTATCTTGGTCCTTCTAGGCCGGTATGTTCTGAACACCGTCTTTCGTTTTAATGAGAACTTGTCGTTTCGATTTGATACTCGTATCGTCTACCTTTCTTGGGTCAACATTTTAGTAAGTTGTCTATTAATACTTACAATTTTTCAACCTTTTTTAGCTTTAGGTCCACAGTAATCCTTTGAAGTCATTTGTCGACAAAGATTAGCGAAATGTCTAAAAGTCAGACCAATGTTTCAGTAAGTCGTAATTAAGTCGAAGTAATTCGTTAGTCGTGTCTTGACAAGAACTATCGAAATATCTTAGGTTCATATTCTGGTAATCCACAGTTAAGACTTAGAATTTTTGAGCCTTAGTTTTTATTCGAAGTAATTCACTTAGTCATCAGTCGACAAGAATTATCGAATTGTTCATGTGTTGGCTTCGACTGTACAGACTTATATTATGGACAATAATGGTTCCCATTCCGCATTAAAGTAATTTTTCAATCTTTGGTTAGCCAAACCTTGCACGAAAAATTATCAAAGAGAATGAAAATTATTGACTTAATTGGTCGTAAGTCGACATAGTTGGGATTCTCGGGTACATGTCTGATCAGGACGTATCCGTTTGTCGGGTGCGAGTGCTGGTACGTGGTCCAAAGCTTAGCGTATTTCCCACTGCTTGGCCGTCAGTATCATTTACTTTGGGAAGCAGTTCGTTGTGGCGAGTAAAAGTGGCTGTAAAATGCATTTATTCGTCCTTGCTCGTATGCCTCCTTGTTGGAGCTTGTCCCTGGAAAGAGAGAAAAATCGGTTGGTTTTGGTTATAGCTGGACCCTGTAATGGGCTGCCTACGTACCCTTGGGAGGGGATCAAGCCATTTGTAGTTCTTCTTGGCCTAGTAAAAGTGAAAGGAAGAGTGCAATTACTCTGCAAGTAAGTGGCATTTTGAGCGCGTTTACTCGTTTTTTTTGGGTGCGGAAAACGTTATTGTTGATCGTTTACTCGGTTTATTTGATTAAGGGGTTTTATCCTTAGTGGTAGTACAATTTTAGGTTCATGGAGTTCCATGCACTCGGTAAGGTTTTGCCAGTTGACGTCTCTAGTCGGAAACCCTGGGCTTGACGACTTAATCTTTTAAGGGCCTGCCAAATTTACCCCGAGTTTCCAAGCTTTCCACTCTTTCGTTTTTTCGAAGACCTTTCGTAGAACCAAGTCACTGAGTTCCAGGGGTCAAGAATTGACCTTCTTCTTGTAGTAGCTTTCGATTTGATGATGGTAGTTTTGAATGCAGAGCATGGCTTGATCGCGTTTTTCCTCGATCGCATCAAGTGCATCGAGCAGCATATCGCTGTTCAACTCGAATTTTTGTGGCATAAAAGATCGTCGTAAGCTTATTACATTTACCTCGGTTGGGGACCTTGCTTCGACTCCATAGGCTAGCGAGAATGACGTTTTTTTACTTGGTCCTCTCGTTGTCGTTCGGTGCAACCACAACACTCCTTTCAGTTCATCGGCCCAGCGACCTTCTTTAAGTCGAGACGCTTTTTTATGCCGTCTATTATGATTTTGATAGATGCTTCTGCTTGGCTGTTGCTCTGGGGGTAACGCGGGGTGGAGGTGTTCAGATGAATCCTCCATCTGTCGCAGAACTCACGGAATTTATCCGATATGAACTGAAATCCGTTGTCAGTGACGATCTTATAAAGAAACCCATGTCGGCATATGATGTTCTTTCATACGAATCCTTGTACTTCGGAGTCGGTGATGGTGACAAAAGAGTCCGCTTTGATCCACTTTGTAAAATAGTCGGCCAGGAGGAGGATGTATCGTTGCTGTCTCGAGCATGGCATTAGCCTGATTATATTCAAACCCCATCGCATGAACGGGTATGGTGCCGTCATAGTATGCAAGGTTTCATTCGGGCAGTGTAACATCAGTTAATGTCGTTGATACATATCGCAGCGTCGAGTATAGGTCTCGCAATCAGAGTTCATTGTAGGCCAGAAGAAACCGAGTTTTTTGTACTTTCAAGGCCATAGCTCGACCACCTGTGTAATTTACAGCAGCGCCTTTGCGTCTCGGCCATTACAAGTCTGGTTTCTTCCCCGTTGATGCATTTCAGGAGGACTTTGTTCGCGGTGTACCGATGAAGATATTTTCCGATGATGACGTAATGAGCACTCCCTGCTTTTATTCGTCGTGCTTCCCATTTCTCGGTCAGCATTTTGGCATCGGTGAGGTAATCAGTCAACTCAGTGCACCAATCTTGGATAGGCTGTTCGTCATGTTCTGGGCTGTCGTCTTGGTCCAGATCCATCAATCCAGTTATCAGAGCTACGATCGGGTTTATTTCGGTAGGTAGGGCGCTTCTCGGTTTGTTGATTCAATGGATGGGGATTGTTCGCTTGAGTTGATCCCGTAGTTTTCTCCCTAGCGCAGCTAGGGAGTCAGCGCACATGTTTCCCCCGTGGGGAACTTTCACGAGTTTGAAGAACTCAAAATCCTTGGTGAGGCTCTGCACGAGTTTGAGGTATGCATCCATTCTCTCGGTCCGGGCGTCGTAGTCACCGCGAAACTAACATGTTACTAGCTGTGAGTCACAATAAGCACTGATTCGCTTTGCTTTGACGGATTTGGCCAAACGAAGACCTGCGATAAGCGACTCGTATTCCGCTTCGTTGTTGGATGCAGCAAAACCAAAGCTAAACGACTGTTTAATAAGTTTGCCGGCTGGCGACTGTAGATGATCCATTCACGTGCATGATCCAGTTTAGGCTCGGTAAGACGAGGTCCTATTCAAGCTATGGGGCGAGCTCGATCATGAAATCGGCCAAGAATTGGGATTTTGCGGCTGTAAGGTTCTTGTAAGTTATATTGTGTTCGCTGAATTTGATAGCCTGTTTGGAGAGTCGCCCGGCAGATTTGTATTTTGCATGACCGTTCGGAGAGGCTGTGTGCTCAGGACCTCGATGGCGTGGGATTGGAAGTAAGATCTTAGTTTTCTCATGGAGAAGACGACCGTGAGAGCCATCATCTCGAGGGTAGGGTATCGAGTGTCGGGATCAGTCATGCGTTTGCTCGTATAGAATATGGGGTTTTGCTCACCTTGGTCTTCCTTAATGAGGACGCTTCTCAAGGTGGTTGAAGAGACAGCGATGTACAGAGACTGGATATCTTCGTTCTCTGGCTGGGATAGGACGGGAGGCGTCGTGAGATATAGCTTAAGCTGAGTGAAGGCTTCTTCGCACTTCTCGTCCCAAGTGAACTTTTTGTTCCCACACAGCAACTGGTAGAACGAAAGACATTTTTCGGTGCACCGAGAGATGAATCGATTGAGTGCAGCGATTCGGCCAGCTTGACGTTGTACTTTCCGACTGTTTTCTTGGACTTGGGAGACCGAGTATTTCTGAGATCTACTTGGGATTGGCCTCGATTCCTTGATGCGTCACAATGTCGCTACAAACTCGCCTGACATGACACCAAAGGTGCATTTTTCCGGATTGAGTTTCATGCCATATTCATTGAGCGTCTTGAAGCAATCTTGCAAATGGCCTAAGTGACTGGTGGCGTAAAGCGACTTGACTAGCATGTCTTCGATACAGAATTCCATCGTCGCCCCGAGTTTGTAGGCGAACATTCGGTTCACAAGCCTTTGGTACATTTCCCTGGCATTCTTAAGATCGAAAGGCATCTTTTTATAACAGTAGGCCCCTCGATCTATGATGAATTCTATCTTCTCGCGATCGACGGGGTGTATGGCAATTTGATTATAACCAGAGAAGGCATCCATGAACGTCATCAATCCCGGCATGGACTCGACCAGTCGGTTGATTTGTGGGAGTGGGAAGCTATCTTTTGGGCATGCTTTGTTTAAGTCGGTAAAGTCAACGTAGACGCGCCATTTACCGTTCTTCTTTTTAGCAACTACCGGATTAGCTAACCATTCCGGGTATCAAACTCTGTGATAGAACCAGATTTGAGAAATCGTTCGACTTCTTTGTTTACTGCCTTTGATCGTTCTGGGCCAATTTAGGGTCGTTTCTATCGAATCGGCTTGAATATCGTGTCAACATTTAGTTTGTGCATGGTTATCGCTGGATCTACGCCTTTCACGTCGGATGTGGTCCATGCGAAGGTGGAAGTGTTCTGCCCGAGAAACTCAATGACCTTGTCTAGCATTTGGTCGGAAAGATAAGCACCGATCTGCAGGACCTTATTGGGGTCGGTTTTGTTGATAACCACCTCAATAATTTCTTGTTTTTGCGGATAGATCTTTTGAATTGGTTTTGAGACAGAATTGACGTGAGAATTTGACTGATGTAGTTTAACCATTGCGATTAGACAATCGCGAGTCCCTTGTTTGTCACCATAAAGCGTTCGTATTTGGGCATCGGGTCCGGGAAACTTAACGCATTGGTGGTGCGTCGACGAGAATGCTCTCGTGGAATGTAGGCATGCCTTTGTGAGAATGACGTTATACGGTACATTCGCACCGATAACAGATAATTTGACCGATTTGGCGATCCCACAGGCGTACACCGAGAGTCAGATCATTCTCAACATTTCCTTGGAATATTCGTTAAAGCTCGTTAGCGTGCGGGAGTAAGGCTTGACGTCGCGAAGATCGACTCCCATTTTGTCGAGGGTGTCGCGAAAGATTAGACTGAACTGCTGGTGTCGATTAATACCTTAGCGACTTCACAATCCCCGATTTATAGTTCGATGAGAAGCGGGTAGTTGTGAGGCGTGTGCACTCCAATCGCGTCACGCGATGAGAACGTGATCTTGTGATCGTTCTTGGGTTTTGTCAAACATTTTTGTGAAGTGACCGCTTGTTGGCGGTAATCTTTTAAAGAACTGACCGAGTCGCCATATGGTGGTGATCCACCCATGATTACGTTAGACCGGGACAAACGTTCAGTTTGTCGCAGCTGAATTTGGGATCATAAATCACCGAATGGTTCATCGCGGGTCTACGTGGATTCACGCCGGAGCTTCGATGTCTGCAGCCTTCTTTATTGATCAGATGGTTTATCGCGATTAAGTTTGATCCTGAGGTCGTCGATCCTGGAGTTAAGTTTTCTTCGTAGATCGACAGTTCCAGAGGATATGCTCCGCCCTTCTTGAATTCCTGCGTCGGTGAGTTTTCTGGTTTTGGACGCATCTAGTACAGTCCGTTGGTCTACTTGATCCGTGATGCCGGCCGGCTCATCTCTGATGGTCGCTGCTTTACATTTCAGTTGGCCATGCAGATCTATGGTAGGATTCGGATGGTCGCCTGTCTTAACTGATTTTCGCTCCAACCAGAGAGGAAGATCTTCAGGCTCAGATGTTGTTTCTTCGTCGGCCGAAGCTGCTTGTTCAGAGAAAGTCACTTGGACATGTCGACTATGACTGGTTTGTCCCTCGCTGGCCGAAGTATCGTCCTTATCTTTGTTTCTCGACGCTTTTCTTTCTCTCGCAGCCTCGGGCTCACTCTGGGATGTTCCCGCCTGAGTCTTTTGAATCTTCTTTTCTTTACTTTTGCTCCAACTCTTGTTGATCTTAGGCATTCCATTACTGAAGGACGCCAGGAGTGCTTCGTGAAGCTTCTTACACTCGCGTGTGTCGTATCCTTTAACCTGATGGTACTCGCAAAATTTTGTTATATTGATGATACTAGAGGGGCTAGCTGGAACCTCAGGCCTTTGTTTTGTGTCCTTGTCGGCGGGTGGTGGCCAATGATTCCATCCTTTCCCGCATAGGAACAGTGCTGTCTCCGAGAGTTCATCCTCGTTGACGACATAAAGACAACCCTTCTTTTGGTTTGTTTTGTCCGCAGAAGAATGTTGTCTTGGCGCTTGTCGCGAGACAGCACTTTTTGTCTTCTCACGTTTTGAATCTTTTTGTTTACTGATAATCGCTCGGGAATCTTCCTCCATTCGGATGAAATTTTTGGAGCAAGCAATGGCGTCCTGAAAGGATGTTGTCGGATTGCGATATAAGTCATCGCGGAACTTTGAGTGGACATAGAGGGTGTTCATCAGCGCGCCCGTAGCTATGCTGTCTGGGACATTGACCTTGGATATGACATCTTTGATTTTTTTCATGAAGTCGCGGAGCGTTTTTCCCTGCGACTGGGACAACTTCCAAAGATCGGAGGTGGTCGTGACGGTGAACTCAGCGAGTTCAGATTATGTTCCTTTCTCCACCTCTACCTGCAGGAGAAAGCGGGCCATGACGGTATCAATGAAGTCCGACATAGTGAGCATTTGGACTGTGGGAGTTGGTTTCAGTTCTTCGCGGGAAGTAGTCTTCGTTAGTCATGCAGATCTTGTAAAGTTGCTTCGGTTTTCCCCACGCTAGGCGCCAACTGTATGAACCAAGTTTGGTCGGGTTCCAGTGAGAGAGATGAAACTCGACAGTGGGTCAGTCGAAGACATTTTATTAGATAGCAGGACGTTTTATTGATGTACATAAGAGGAAACACACGTTAAGGAAAGTAACCGGTGCTTGGAGAGCTAGCCGGGAAGTACAAGTTGGCAGAATACAAAGTAGAAAGTGAAACCCTAATTCTAGCCGCCGAGTGTGAGTGTGTGTCTTAATTCTCTGTCCTCCTTCCTTCTTACCCTTCCTCTCCATTTTATAATAACCCCAAGGCTTTGGATGCCCTAATTCGCTCCTATCTTCAGGGGCCTTATTCTTCGGGCCGAGCGTATAGGCTGACAAACCAGGTCATTAAGCCCGTAGTCATCTTAGTTTGTCAACTAAGAAGCAACTTCCGCCGGCTAAAAGTAATCTAGTGCCGAACCCTGCGTTGATAGCCGACAACCAAGCAGAACTCACAAAGTCCGATGGGCCTGGCCGCTATTTCATGGACCTTGTAGGGGATGTAATTCACCTCCTACGATTATCTTTCCTTGAATTCTAAGATCAGTCGGAAGTGCTTTGTGGTTGGTATAATATTGATCCGATAAGTGAACTTGAGGAGGAAACGAGCCAAGTCGGAGTCACCGTCTCAACACCGGCGACCACTGTTGCACCACCATAGGTTGTTAGTCATCGTAGATGGAGCCCGTGTTGTTGGAGTATGAAAGCCAATAACGTAAACCCAAGCCGTGATAGTTGAGTGTCCTCTTCTAATTTCTTGTGCTACAAGAAATATATATGATTTAACCTCTTATTGGTTCATCATAGGAAACCATCGTGCACTTTAGGTGTGAATTATTTGATAATTAATTCATGCTAAATCTTGGATTGAAGTTCGTTGGACAAGTCCAGAACGTTTCCCAAAGATGGCAAAGATGAGGGTCTATTCCGTGAATCTCGTACCAGTGAAGAATTCTTTATATCGTAATTTAGATTTCGAAACATATATGTGTGTTTGAATTGAGTCTGTTTGAATCATGTGTGTGGTAGTTAGTTAATTCATTGTAAACCGGAAATAGGGATCTAGAGGATTCAACTTTGATTAATTGTATGATGTTAATTGATGATGTATATATATATGTATATATATAAAGTAAGGACTATGTGGTGGGCGGAATTCAGCGATGTCTTAGCTAGCAACGCAGATATGGTGGGCAGGAGTTCAGAGACCTCTAAGCATGCAGCACATATTGTGTGGTGAAGGGTGCAGTGACTTTTGCATTCGACGCAGATATGGTAAGCGGAGGTACAAAGACAGACTATATTAGCGACGCAGAGTATGTATATCCTTATGAGGAAATGCAGGGTGTATGGACTACCTATATGCTATCATCACACTGTTTGTTTTGTGTGATGCTCTATGCGTCTGTTTGTTCATGTTAGAGCTAAAATTACATAGTGGGAGTTCTATTTACTCAAGTTAGTGGTTTGCGTGTCTAGCATCTTATACCTCACTGAGTGACTCCTATATTACTCACCCCTCCTTTTTTCCCCTTTTAAGGTGAGACTGACGTGCACGAGTGATTCGTTTTGGATCAGTGCTTTTGGACGTTTCTTTTTCAGACTTGGGATTTATGTTTTTATCAACATTTACGGCTGTTTATTTTATTATTAGATTTATAGCGTTGATATTGACTTTAGAAAGTTAATAAATGCAAATTTCAGAGATTCTTATTTATTTTATTTAATTCGAAAGTACGGATATCTAATCTATTAATTTAGGGTCCTATTTTTATCTACTAATAACAAATTATAGTAGGACCACTAAAAAAATTAGTTAATATGACATATTTGATTATTTACATTAATAATAATCCAACTATAAATTTAAAATTTATTTTTTAATTATAACAAAATCTTACTTAAACATTTAAATATGGGGAAATTGCTAAAAATGACTCAAAACTTGATTTCAAATGCAAAAGTGTACCCCAAATTCAATCAAATGCAAAAGTAACCCAATAGGCTAGTGAAAATACAATAAACTCCTTGTGAGCAAACAAAAAAACTGTATTCAATTTTACCAAAATAACCTTTTCGCGTGAGAAAACTTCTTAAGAAGTCTTCTGCGAGAAGACTTCCCTGTAAGTCTCCTCCAGAAGACTTCTCTAGAAGTCTTCTTTAAGAAGTCTTCCGGACGTCTTCCGTGAAGTCGTCCATTAGTCTTCTGAAATTCTCCAGAAGACTTCTCTGGAATTCTTCTCAAACAATAAATCCTAAAAATAATTTATAAATTCATAAAAATATTTATATAGAGGAAAAATAGAAATCATGTAACCACAAACATTTGTAAATAATTTAAATTTATATCAACTAAAATTGAATTGTTTTCAACCTTGATGAATTAATGTAGAATGAGTCATGGTATTCATTGGTTTAGGGTTTAGTAACATATGTGATAGTATTGTAGGTAGTTTTAGGCGTAGATTTTGAAATCTATCTTCTTAACTTTTTTTTTTGAATTTGACGAATATGTGTTAGTGATCCTCTAATAAGATGATTTTATACACTTTCTAAGTTTATTTTATGTTTAAGGAAGTGTTTTTTGGTTAGTTAATTGATTTAGGGTTTCGGAAGACTTCCAGAAGACTTGCCGGGATGTCTTCTAACATATAATGCAGTAGAAGACTTCAAGGAAGACTTCACGGAAGACTCTACAATTTTACCGCTTGAATTTCAGTGAAAATTCAAATTTCCGCCTAATGGCGAAGTCTTCTGGAAGTCTTCCGGACGTCTTCCGTGAAGTCGTCCAGTAGTCTTCCGAAAGTCTTCTCTGAGGAGACTTTCATGTTCATATTCTCCAGAAGACTTCTCTGGAAGTCTTCTCAAACAATAAATCCTAAAAACAATTTATAAAATTCATAAAAAATATTTATATAGAGGAAAAATAGAAATCATGTAACCACAAACATTTGTAGATAATGTAAATTTATATCAACTAAAACTGAATTGTTTTCAACCTAGATGAATTAATGTAGAATGAGTCATGGTATTCATTGGTTTAGGGTTTAGTAACATATGTGATAGTATTGTAGGTAGTTTTAGGCGTAGATTTTGAAATCTATCTTCTTGACGTTTTTTTTTTAATTTGACGAATATGTGTTAGTGATCCTCTAATAAGATGATTTTAAACACTTCCTAAGTTTATTTTATGTTTAAGGAAGTATTTTTTGGTTAGTTAATTGATTTAGGGTTTCGGAAAGACTTCCAGAAGACTTCCCGGGATGTCTTCTAACATATAATGCAGTAGAAGACTTCAAGGAAGACTTCACGGAAGACTCCGAGAAGACTTCTCAAGAAGTCTTCCAAAAAAAACTCGAACTTAATTGACTTTCAATTTGAAATTAACCGGAAAAAACCAAAATATATTTAACCTAACCTGATAATTTACCGTACATATAAATAGTAGTCTTTAACTGTTTTTTTCACTTTTTCGGTGTTTTAGAAAAAAAAATTGGTGAAAACCCTAGCCTCCTCTTCTAAGGCGATTCCTATGATGATTTCCGACGAATCTCTTCCGACTACCGGTTC
>CAJHQQ010001482.1:0-94909 GCA_905132885.1 Moricandia moricandioides | reverse complement strand
AGCTATGGGGTGGGGTTTTAGAGGTAGAGTTTAAAATTAAAAAAAAATATTAAAATTTTCAAAATAAAAAGGTCTATTTTGGTCATTTTTTGGGCAAATCTCTCAAATAGACAATTTTGAAGTTTTTGTCACAAAAATAGACCTTAAAAAAAAGACCAAAATAGACTTTTTTATTTTTAAATTTTTAATATTTTTTCATTTTTTTTTAAATTTTAAAACTCATCTCCAAAACCCCACCACATAACTCTAAACCCTAAATTTAGATTAATTAACCCACGGGGTATAAATGTTTATTTACACTCTTTAACAAAGTCTATTTTGGTCATGTTTATTTACACTCTTTAACAAAGTCTATTTTAGTCATTTTTAATTCTATTTTAGTCTTTATCTTTTTTTTTATCAAGCTCTATTTTTGTGACGAAAATTTTAAAAAGGTCTATTTGAGATATTTGCCCTATAAAATAAATTAATAATTCGGTAACTTCTAAGTCTCGCCTAAGCCTTAAATAATCCGCCTACTCGATAGTCCTCTATAAAATATCTTGTTACCACCTAGCGATTTCTTGAACATTGATTCTGGAAAAAGAAACCTTCACCTACAACATCTCTTAAAGTGAAAATAGAATAAAATTAAAGGCAATTCATCTTGTAAACTTTGCAACTAGGATTTGATTAATTGGGGTTGTAATTTTAGTTTTTTTTTCTTTAAAATTTAGGCAATAAAATTTTGGTTATGACTTTAATTTATTTTGTCATGATTTATTTTCAAAGATATGCAAAGAAATAAATAAAATCTATTGAAAACATAATTTCCAAAATTAATATATTTCTTTTTCTAATATTTAACTCTATTTTTATTTTTAAAAGTTAAAATAAGATTACTTCATAAAATAAGTTTAGTAAAAATGTCTTCCAGATCTTCTATAACTCTTTTCAACCAATCTTTAAATTTACAAGATTTTTAAAGTTATAAAATACTCGAAGAAATAATTGAATATTGAAGTTAGCGCAATTCTAACAGAGAGTTTTTACAAGAGTTATCAAAATCAGTTCACTTCTAACAAAGAGTTTTTATAGGAAAAACACGTTTATTAATGGATTATCTTTGGAGTTCTCAAAATAAATATTTATATTATTTAATTATGAAATTTTAAATTTTACGAGAAACGTAATTCAAAATATTTATTTTCAGATATTTTAAATGTAATTTTTTATAAATTAAAAATTATATAATTAAATATTAATATTATATATATATATTGAGATCTCTACAGCTTAGAACCCTTTAAAAAGAGTGCTAGAAGAGAGATCTAAAAGATTAACAGACGTATCTTCATGAAGAGCTAACCTCAATAATTGGAAGAAACTCCAAAGCCATTTATTCATCTCTTATTTGTTATTTATTTTAATTTATTAATTTAATCATTCATCTAACTTATTAATAAATAATTTGAGAGACCCAATTGAGTGAGCTACCGATAATGATGCTGTAACATATTCACATGATGTATGCTTGATTAAATTATTATCGACCACGTATTTTCATTTATTTTTAACCATATAAACTTCTTCAACCAAGTTTCTATTTTTTTTTATTTTCTGTTTGTAAATTAATTTCATTATAAATAAATTTTAAAAGTTATACCAAAAATCTATGAGGCTTAATACTATATTATTAAAAGGGTAAAATATTAGCTGACCTAGTGAACTACTTATATTTTTGATAATTTTAGTTAAAGTTGAATCTGCTGAAATAAGCTCTCAAAATTAAATTTGTCCATATCTTAGTTGTTAGAAAATACATCACAAAAAAGAGTAAGTGGACATAATGTCATTTGTCTATAAACAGCTGTTAAATATTCATCGTATATTCTTATAAACTGAATTCGTGATGAAAACTTATGCTTTATCATGTTTATTTAGATATCTACTCTAATTATTTATTTATGGGAATAGTGACACATTATTATAATAGTTTTCGTCTATATGAATCGAGGCAATTTTGTATATCCCTAGGCACAGCTCGGCACGTATGTACTGTGAAAACAAAAAGACAATGTTTGTCAACCAACGGATTTCTTTCAAGTGTCGACTTTTCTTTTTTAAATGTCGAACGTTCGCGCAACACTTTATTAACAAAACAAGAAAAAACGTGATTTTTCGGGATATTCCAAAAAGAAATATATGTGCATAGATATAAAGAGTTAAGTATATGTGTAAACAGAAACAAATACAACATGGTGTTGATATTATGTTGCAGAAACATCCAGCCGGCTACATCTTTATAATAATGCTACTAATAATCATTCAAAATCACTAAGATTTTAAGTTACTAACAAACAGTAAGTAAAATCTGGACTCAAGATCGTTCAACTATCGAATAATCCGAGTAACGTTTTTTCGTTTGAATAGCTCATCTAAGAAATTATTCCAGATCCACACTTTCTTTAAAATAAGCTTGACTAAGAAGGGCAGTGCTCTGCATGGGACATAGTTGGGCCTGTTTGTTTCACCATGAATTGTATTTGTAATGCCTAAACAAACAAAACTTTCATCTCCATCTGGATGATTCATCTGGATGGTAAACAAATAGACTCAACTTGCTCCGGTTTACATTATACTGGTTAGATACACACTTGATCGTTTTCTAGCTTCAACCAGAAATACCTTGTTTCTTTTTACTTTTATTGATGTCTATTCCACGAATGGTATTATTCATTGTCATATGTGATCGAAATACAATAAGCATGAACTCACATCTTTGGATGGACCTAACAGATGTCTATTCCTAGCACTTTAGCCCTTCCATTGGTCCATCACCCTAATACATAAAGTCTGGTTTACTTAGATGTGGCACGCTTTCTTTTGTTGTGGCCGACCAAAAACCTTTCAAGAAACTCATCCGTCTTGTGTTTGCAAGATGGCTCCCTAGTTCATGTAAAAAAAAAAATTTAACAAACGTTCGTGGGAAATTTCATCATACCTGTTTTTTTTTTTGTTTCCTTTTTAAGTTAGGTTCTTACTGATGATCAAAAAATGAAAAATAAAATAAAATAACAAGAATGAGGAAGAATGAATACAAGAAAGAATTTAATAAAAGGTTAAGTAGCATTCATTAAAAATCAGTTAAAAATGTAATTTTACATTTTTAGTGAAACATAAAAAATTTCTGTTTTGGCAAAAATGTGAATTTTCAGTTTCAACGGAAATATACGATTTTATGGTTTTAGTGGAAAACTATGATTTTGCATTTATTAAAAAATGTAATTTTTGGTTTTGCTGTGACAATAATATGATTTGATGAAAATATGATTTTATATTTTTTTTTCAGGAAACAATACCATGCTGTTCTGTTGAGAAAAATGAGATTTTGTACTTTGGTAGAAAATGTAATTTTGCGATTCTCCCAAAAAATTGGTTTGCGGTTTTGGCGAAAAATGTGACTTCGCAGTTTTGACGGAAAAATGTGAATTTTTCGTTTTGAAAATTTAGTGAGATTTTTTGAGTTTTTTTTTTTAATTTTTTGACAGAAATATGTTATTTTATGATTTTGAGATAAAAAAATATGATTTCCAGTTCTAGTGGGAAACTGAAATTCTCCGTTTCTAGTGAGAAAATGTGGTTTCCATTGGAAAGAAAATGTAATTTGTTAAAAATGTGATTTTGTATTTTGGCGGAAAATTTAGTTCTAGCAGTTTTGAAGTTTTAGCTACAAAAATTAACTTTTCAGTATTTGGTAGGAAAATTTTAACTTTCGGTTTTGGCAAAAAAAACTTGAACTTTTGGTTTTAACGGAAAATGTAATTTTATGTTTTAGCATGTAATCTGGTTTTATGGTTTTGACAGAAGATGCAATATTATGGTTTGGCTAGAAACTATGATTTTGAGGTTTTGACCAAAAATGTATTTTTCGGTTTTGTCAAAAATACATTATAATGTTTTGAGGGAAATGTAATTTTTAAGTTTTGGATGAAAATGTGATTTTGCATTTTTTATGAAAATTGGGTTTTGCGGTTTTGACTAAAATGTGATATTTTGATTTTGGCTGAAATGTAATTGTCAGTTTTGGCTGAAAATATTATTTTGTGGTTTGGATGAGTTTTTTATTTTGCAATTTTTGTGGAAAAATATGATTTTACGAATTTACGGAAATGATATATTGCAATTTGGACAAAATATGATTTTTTTTTGGTTTTATCGAGAAAATACGATTTTATGATTTTGCATAAAAAGGTGATTTTGCAATTTATGTGAAAAATAAGATAAATTTCTCAAATAGCCATTTTAAGTGTTTGTCACAAAAATTAGCTCTCAAAAAAAATTAACTGAAATAGAATTTTTATTTTAAAAATTTTCAATATTTTTTATTTTCTTATTTTTAAACATCACGACCAAAACTCCACCAATAACTGAAAACTCTAAGTCTTGATTAGTTAATTCAACGGGTATAAATGTATATTTACATCTTTTAATAAAGTCTATTTTGATCATTTTTCTTCTTGAAGACTATTTTGGTGACGAAAACTTTTTAAAGTCTATCTTAGAGTATTTTTCAAAAAAAATATGATTGCGGTTTTGAAGACAATTATGGTCTCACAGTATAAATCTTACAATGGTCATTTAAATTTTAGAAAGAATTATTTTGTTATTTATCATTGTGAACTATATCATGTAAAATGAGAAGATTTAAGAAGACTTCACTAGATTTTCCAATAAATTCAGCAAAGTTTTAGAAAAGCATTCAGATGATGCATTAAGTGATATGCTCAAATTAACTATAGAGAAACTTTCTCTCTCAACTAAGATATTCAGTTGTATAACTTAGGGATTAATTCCACGCACTCTAAGATTACACGATATACTCATTGTTTTTTGAAGTTAAGCTAGAAAGTAATAAGTTATCAAGATAAGGAAAAATAGACATACGTGAACTCTCAAGTACTATAAGAATGCGAACTATATATATTATCGAAGATTTAATTAAATAATTGTTTTCGAACTCAATCACAAGTTATAACCAATCAACTCTCATATGCCTGGATTATCTAATGTTTTAACCTAGGATTCTAACTCTCGTATGTAAATCCTTAAGGAATGTCGATCGCCACCAAAACAATGGTTTTGATCGACACTACTTTTAAAGAAGATTTAACGAATAGATTTGATGTGTTCTCTAACAACCTAGACCAACTCTCGTATGTGCCTAATTGATTAGATCATCTAAGTTTCAATTAAGGCAATAGCCCAAATTCTTGCTTGCGCCAATAAATCCTAAGATCAAAGCTTACATTGATCAGTTCTAAGCTTAGCAGTAAGTACAATTAGATGAAGAACTAATTAATTTACCCTACCAACAATACATATTCAGTAGACCATTAAGTTACCCTTGAAGAAATCTAAATCTAACAATAGAACTACTCAGTGTAATGATATAAAAGATAATGATAGTATGAATAAAATATATAGATAAAATGAAAACTGAATACTAGCTACATTAAGTATTGACCACCACATTGCTAGCCATGCAGACTAAACTGCATATCTAGCTACACGAAGTATATGTCATGCATGGCAGAATCCCTCAACTTAATGTTGTTATGTAATTAACATCAGGATCTTAATTTCAAGATCTGTTTAATTGTCCCATTCATTAGTTAAAATCTGATCCACCATAGTGTAATTTAAATAATTTCTCTTATTTTTTCTGTCGTGATGGGTCAAATTTTAGCTAAGTTATGGTCGGATAAGTCGGATTTTAATTGATCAACGGGATAATTAAACATAATTAATGTCTCTGACATCCACATCACTTTATGGAATAATAAAATTAAGGTCGTGGTATTAACTACATAACATCACTAACTTGAGGGATGTTGCCATGCATAATATATATTTGGAGTAGTTAAATGTACTCTAGTTTAGTCTGCATGGCTAGCTATGTGGTGGTCAATACTTCAAAGCTTGATAATAAGAAAAACTAGGTGAAGAACTAATTAGTTTATCCTAACAACAATATAGATTTAGCAGACCATTAAGTTATCCTTGAAGAACCCTAAATCTAACAACAGAACTACTTAGACATAATCATAGAAAACATAATGATAATCTAAATAAATTGCATAGATAAAATAGAAAGAGTAAAGAAACAAAATGAGTTCAAGATCTTCTCTGTAAAGGTGTTCAGATCTCTCTCTCCAATCCTAAGCTCTTTCCTCTAGAATAATATGAAGAATCACCGTCAACAATGGCTCAACACATAATATAGGGTTTAAAACACGTTTTGGGGTCTTTTGTAAATAAGAGAAACTTAGAGGCCAAAACTGCAATTCTTGGATCTTTATTAAAATCGTCGGGCCTGAATTTGGGGGAGTGTCGATCGACACTCGAGAGGTGGTGTCGGTCAACACTAGTTGATTCTCGATAGCTTTCGATCGCAAAACATGGTAACGCTTGATCCAAGATCTTGATTGACCTCAAACCGGTGGCACTGGAAATTTAACTTAAAGCTTTATTTTGTGTCAAACGATGACCTCAATCACACTGTTGGAAGATCTCCATCCATTCCTAAATATTTGATGCATCTACACAGTTATGCATCTCAAAAAGCTCTATAATCTCCAAAGTTCCCAAAACTTACTTGAACCCTCCATAATAGAAAAAATACCAAAACGACTTTAAAACATATAATAAACTCTAAAAAGACTTATAACATGGCCTAAAAGTGGTAAGAACATGGTATATCAACTCCCCCAGACTCACCTTTTTTCTTGTCCTCAAGCAAAACATATAATAGTCTTGTTATAGAGGTTTGAAAACACAGGGATTCACACATTTTTAAACTTACTACCATCATCTATGCAAAGTTACAAGCCACATCAAATTAATACCAACTTTAGAGGTACCTTATGAACTCTACCCTAGGTTAGAAACCAAATCATCTATCCAACAACTTATCTAATACTTTATGACATACCCCTCTACTAAAGTAATTTCATACATTGTAAAAGTTACAGATTTTACCTTAGGAGTATCGAGCAAATGACACATGGACTCTTACTCAAACAGTTATTGAACACACAATTATCTTCTATGATTCCTTTCTTCCCCCTTTTGCTATTCTCTTCTCTGAATATTTCTTTTTTCTTTTTTCTTGTATCTCGATTTTTTTTTGCAAAGTGTAGGCGAATGATGGGCTTAGGAAATCATCTTAGTCTTTTCTTTTTCTAGATGCCGAAGAGAGAGAGAGAAGGGAACCAAAAACACAGAGAATTTTCCCTTCTAAACTTGCAGGGGGGATCTGATCTAGTGTATACCAAGCCCCAAGATAAGCAAGTTAAGTGGATTAGGGTTGGAGGTCAGTTTTGGTTCTTTTGTTCAAGAAATCGTTAGGCGGTAACTAGGCGCTTTATAGAGAAGTAGCGACTAGGTGGATTATTCGGGTCTACGCGTTAACGAATTATTGATTTATTATATATATATATGACATTTATATAAAATATTTTAGTTTCTTAAATAGAAATATAAAATTATTGTAATAAATTATCAAAATTAGATATGCAAAACAAAAGATATTAGACAAATTTGTGGATCTATACTAACATTATAGTTTAAATTAACATATTTAGATGAATATAGATCAATTTTAAACAATTTTAACTGATTTTGAATAGTTTAAATCGATTTGAATCGTATAAATTGGTACTCCCTCCGTTTCATATTAAGTGTCGTTTTAGAGAAATTTTTTTGTTACAAAATAAGTGTCGTTTTCGACTTTCGATGCAAAATTTATTAATTTTATCCTGCAGTTTATTTTCTATTGGTTGAAATATGGTTAGGTGTATAGGTAATTGTGTTTTTATATAGAAAATATGCAAAATTAATTGTTTTCTTAATCCGTGTGCAAAAACTTAAAGTGACACTTATAATGAAACAGAGGGAGTATAAATCAAATTTTAGGAATTTTTTCCAGATATGACCAAGATATTGCCTAGGCCGATTTTTAAAATCTTTTTAGAGATTCTCAGCAAGTGTGGATATTATTGGCAGGTGATCCACTCTCGTATTTCCATCCAGTACACCCTGCAATCAATAAATCTAAGAATGGTGCTCGAGAGTGGCTAGATAGTAAGTAATCTTTAGAAAGTTCACCATCCCCTTCTTGACATTATAAAAATTTAATAAAAACATAAAACTCAAAATAAAACACAATATCTGTAGCTACCTCCCCTAGACTTAAAAAACATTGTCCCTAATGTTATAGAGTGTATGATTGGTTAAGAAATAAATTAAAAGTAAAAATGTAACAAGGTTTCGTAAATATACATGTTTCCTGATGGGAGTATCGATTGACACTATTAAGTGGCGATCGATGCTCGTGATGTAGTGTCGACCGACACCGGCCAGTTGTCGATCGATGCTTGTATATTTACTCGTATTCATAGGATCTCTTTTTATGTAGAATATATAAGAAATTACCTAATTAGTGGGTTTACTTCCTAGTCAGCGCTTATTTAGTTTAATTTAGGAGACCAAATTCAGTCCGGATGATATTAGGAACTTGCTTTAAAAAATTCCCAGTGTCCAACAACTTCAGCTTCAGCACACTGCCCATGAAATCTTTCATAGAGGCCACTCCCTTGTCTATCATCTCAGAATTAAAGAATGCTCGAATCTTAGACAAGGGTTGTGAGAAACTTATGTTGCGCTGGTGGAGTTCTTTGGACAGTGAGTGCTTGTAGGGCGGCGTTGATTGTGTGCATCTGAGCTTCAAGCTCAGCGAATGCATCACGGGTGATTTCTGCTTCGGATCAAATAGGTGCTCATCATGTTCTAGCCATGGTGACTGCAACAATAAAAATTGAGGAGCATAACAAAGCTCTAACATCAACCTGGCGCAGCATATCAACGGTAACTCAGCTCAAATCTAGGGATTTAGCTAAATCTCTAGAGACATAAATCAGCGGAACTAACTGCTCCAATCGAGTGTGAATGATCTAATGAGTGTAGTCCATCTTCTACTTCAACTCTTCCATGCACGTGATTAACCAGCCAATACTGTCGTTGAACGGGTATTACAGGTCATCAAGACTCTTGTGATAGTCATCCATAATCATCTCCTTGGCTCTGTAAATTCCATATACCATGTTGTCAACTTCTTGTGTGCTGTAAGTTGATGTGTATGGTCTGGTTCTGTGACATCTGCTGCATACTCTAGCAAACATAGATGAGTATATTCATGCATGTTGGCTCTTTCAAGAATCTACCTGATGTCCTCCTTAGACACATTGATGATTCTTTCATCCATTGCTCGTGCATTGCCAATAATGTCTCTTTAAACTCCATACTCATCTCTCATCTCCCAACGAAATCTTCTCCGGTTGTCGATGTCAAAAGATCTAGATCCATATTCAGTGAGACCGTCGATCGACGACAGGCGTGTGTTGTCGATCGATGCTGGATCTATGGTTTCGTTCAACTGGCTGAAGCCTCTAGATTTCCATGACTCAATTGTATTGTTCTCAAATGCTTATTCTGGTAAAGTTTTGTGGAATCTGGGTTGGTGTGCTCTGGTGGCAACTCATGGTATTGTTGTCATGTGTAGACAATGTCTGCTGGACTTTCTTCTTCGTTCTGATTTGTGGATTGAGCATTGGTCGATTAATGAGGTTTGAAATTAACCTATTGTTGATTGTGGATACCGTCGACTGGTTGTTGAGGCTGAGTATCGATCGATGCTCCATCCGTAAACTTTTTCTTTAGTTCGAAATCACAGAAGCATGTGGCAATAAGACGTTCTTCGTCCATGTCAAGACCACGGTAGTCAATGATTTCTTCTGCCTTGTAGTCCTCATCATACTCTTGGTCTCAGGATCATATCCTAAATCAGGATGGTGAGTGTCGATCGATACTGAAGGCTGGGTGTCGACAGATAGTGGAATGTCGTCCCTGTCGACCGATTGTCTGGGATAGGTGTCGATTGATGCTTCATCATCCAAATCCTCCTTGTGCTCATAGTCGCAGAAACATGTAGCAATATAGCTTGGGTCATCACACAATTATATTAGAGTAGCCTTTTTCTTGACTTTAACATCTTCATAAAAAGTATTTGAATCTATTAAGGATAAATACGACCTGTTTATTTTCATGTCGCATATAACTCCCACTGTGGCCATGAGTTCTCTTCCAAGGAGTAAGAAAGAGTTCCAGTCAATCTTGATATCCATCACATGGAAGTCTACTGGGACTAAGATAATGCAAATCTGGACTGGGACGTCTCTGGCTATCCCTCATGAATTCAACTTTGAGCAGTCAACAAAAGTGAATGAAACATTGCAAGGCTCCACTTTCAAGCTCAGTTTCTCTATGTAGCTCTAGGCATGATGTTGACTGCTGATCCAATATCGCAGAGGGCATTGGGATACTCGTGGCCTTTGACAAAACATGGAATCACAAACTTCCCATGGTCATTTTCTTCATGTGAGTGATCATTTGCTTCAGCTTCTCTCTGAGGCCATTGAACAATGCACTTTATGTCCTCATATGTCTCCTTGGATTCCCTGAAAAACATCCACAATCTATGAGTATAGTACGCTTCATCAAATGGAGTATCTAAGGGAATTGTAAAAACTCTTTTGACAAAGCCATCCATCTCTTTGCCAGTTGCTTCTCTTCGCAGATGTTTAGGAATCTTCTGCCTCATTCTGCAGTGTCTTTATGTTGTCATTGGCTCAGGTGTATCAGCATTCTTTTCTTGAGTCTCCCTAGTCGGATGTTTGACGAGCAAGCTTGCATTCAGATTTGATAGACAAACTGTTTCTGCTGTTGAAGATCGTCGATCGATGTTGACGTCTCGACGTCAATCAATGTTCGAAGACTCACACGAAGCTACAGAGTCTGAGGGTTCCGTCGATCGATGCTTAGTAATGGGTGTCGATCAACACCAGTGAGAACTACCAAAAGACATAGCACTTTCTACTCGGAAATGTCCCTCTTGGAGCTGTTTTCTCTTCACCTTTTGCCAGCAATAATCACCTATCAATGCACTGACGTGGTGTTTTTGACCAGCTTCCTCCTTCTCCTTAATCAGGGTCTCATGTCTCTGAATGGCCTCACTTGTCTGGACCAATTGATTTTCTGTTAGATCAAGGCCTAAGGCTTTTCAACCCGTACCAAGATCTAGCATTGTGTTAGACCGGACTAGTCAAATATCAGAGTACTCATGATGCGCATATAAAAGAAATACTTTATTGATTCAAAGAAATATTCATACGTTGAATAATTCAAGACTAGGCCCGGTCTAATACCAAATCGAGTCAACACAACAAAAATCAAAATAACGTTTACAAAAGGCATGAAAATCTACACCGACAGTCTTAACGTCCAACACCAAGCTATCCGATCATCATTACTAAAGCGACCTGCAAAAAGGACAACGGAGTTGGGTGAGTAACCTAATGTTACTCAGTGAGCTGGCGGCCTCTACCCGCAACCTATAAACTAACCCAACTAACCCAAAATAACAATCAATCTAGCCCTAGCATGCAAAAAAAGGTAAGGCTACACAATCAATCACAATTTACTATGTAATCAAACCGTTACTAAGTTAGACTTGGCCTCATGTCGTGATCTAACTTCAAGTAACGGGAACCTGCATGAAAACAAGTCAACAACCAATTCCTAGTTAACCACGTATATGCCTGAGTTCAGTACTCATGTAGTGTTAGATACTTAGACTATACAAGTATCGTTAACCGGTCGACCTACAATCAGACAAGAACATGATCGGCCAATCAATGATACCTCATAACATTCAATATCCACCACCCTTCATAAGCAATCACTCAAACAATATAACAACCAACTTTGGGTCTACACTAACCAAAGACACACCAAGCCTAATTCGGTACCCAACCCGGAATTAGGTCTTAATGTTAACCTGCAACACACAATCCACAATATTCAACAACATTAATAAAATACTAACTAACCACGACTCTACTATTACCCATAGCACCGTATTTTGGTGTTACACATACCCTAGGGTTCCATAACCCTATACTAGACACAACACTTTAACTCGACCTTCTAACCTGCGCCCTGGTGACTTCGTGTTCCTCCTCTACATTTGAAATATCCTATCTCCCTACCACAATGGCTAAAAGAAGGAAATTTCAACCGACCGCGGAGCATAGTCATTCGGGTCACCGCGTGACAGCCCACAGTCATTCGGGTTACTATCGGGTGTTACACTGTCGTGTAACACTCAACCCTAGGCCATGACCACATCTCTCTGAGCCTTTCTGATCCAGCGAATAAGGGGTTTCCTTGAACCCGCTGGGTATGAGGTCAAGGAAACACTAATCACCCCTAAACATGCGTAGCATGGGTGGGTTACGCACATGCTATCGGCAACACACACTTAACACAAACAAAATAAATAACCTAACCTAAGGCTAAAGTTCCAGATCCTAACTAGACTCTCGACTTGACAACACTAACCAATAGTACCAGTAGTCCGGCCTATATGGCCTAAGACCCTTAGTACTAACATCTAAAGAAATAAACAGCAATATCATAACTAAACAACTCAACCAATCAGTCACTTCCTTACCAAGAGTTGACTAACCTCAATCAACAAGATTATGTAAACAAGCATGCATTTAACTAATCTATCATGCAATCAACTCAATCAAACCGTTACCCAGATAGTTCAGCCTCATGCTATGAAACTATCTTTAAAGATAAAGTGAACCTACACTCAGCCATATCAACACGCAAGAATAGCAAATATGATGCATCCTAGCCCTATTCCTAATCAGGTTATTAACTCAGTCTTAATTCCATTTCATCTCAGCTTAGCCCGTGCTAAACTAAGTCCGCTTTAATAAAATAACCCTAAGGACTCTATCATGCAATAACGTGAGCATTCTACTCTATATGCGACTCGATACATCCTAAGTTCCAAGTGGAACTCAAGCATAACCAAAACTATCCAAGTGGAATTCAAACAAACCAACTCACAGTGTTCAATGCCGATAAACAGCTGGTTTATCAGAGAGTACTTGGCCAAACCCCATTGTTGACGTCTTGAATGGACTGGAATGGAATGACCTTGACTTGGAAAGAACCGCGGCTTGATCATGAAGAAACTGACTTGGACTGATCTTGATTTGGACAGAACTTTCTTTAGCTTCTGGACAGTTATTCAGACCTCCCGGTAGAGTATCGAGCTTCATAACTTCGACTGATCTGAACTCGTGGAACTAAACTGATCCTGGACAGCACCTCCACTTGATCATAAAAGAATATGACTGGCTTGGACGGATTTATTTGTACAGAGCTTCCACGTTACAATCGTAGAGAATCATTGATTGGACAGAACTGGTCTTCTCGGTGGAGTATCGGTCTTTAAAATCGACCACACTCTTAAATCGACCACTTTCTTTCTCTCTCTCTCTCTCTAGGCACGTTTTTGAAGTTTCTTTGGTGTGGAATGGGATGTCTGAAAACTGAGGGGATGCATTGGTAGTTATAGAAACCATCACCAATGAGGTGAGGCCACACGGTCGACCACATGTCAGCCCGCATGTTTCGTGACACACGGTGCACACCTGTCAATCAGCATGTCCTGGTCTCATGAAGGGCGCCACACTTCATAGATGTCAAGATGAATGTTTGGACTTCATTCAAGGCGATACACCAGCTCCCACATGTCGATCAGCATGCTTCTGTTACATGCGTGACGACACCTCGTGCTACGACATGTCAGGCTGCATGTACCACTTCCATGCACGGCGACACCTCGTGCTTGTGTAGACAGATAGCTTTATAGAAAGTTGACACCACGTCCTCCACATGTCTGGATGCATGGACTGGCTGCATGCAAGACAACACCACAGCGCCCGCATGTCGATCAACATGCTTCGGTCGCATGCGAAGCGGCACTCGTGCTTCAACATATCAAGTTGCATGTAGCACTTCCATGCGAGGAGACACCTCGAGCTTCTGTAGACACTCAGATTGTTATATAGTAGACAGCACGTCCTGATCACATGCATCGAGTCACCTCGTGCTTCTCAGTCCATTCACCCGATTTCGACCATTCCGGCATATTTTCGACCCCCGATCAATCCTGGATATTTTTTTCGCTCCCATTCTGATGCACCGAATATTTTTAATAAATTCCAATCTGAATTCTGAGCTTGACGGAAAATATTTCCTAAGTCTCCGGCTTCCCCGAGAAATTTCATAATACCAAAATTAGGGTTTTTACCCAGCTTCAGGTTTTCCCGTCGTGCTTCGATCCCATCGTACTTACTTCTCATCCTGCTTAATTTCTGTCTTGCTTCCGACTTATTTTGTCTCTGAAATAATAATTTTACTGATACGAAATTTTGCTGAAAAAATGCGTCAGGCCAGGCAACAATCAAACAAAAACATGACTGACCGTCCAACCCAACACCATGGTCCGGAAGCGCTACTGTGACGGGCTAGGGATAATCCAGTCAGAGTAATAGAACTTACTCCGCGACTTAGACCAGTTCATCCACTAACTCGTCCCGCTAAATCATTGCTTAATGCTTTGCAACCCGTACCAAGAGTTAGCGTTTCTGTTAGATCTAGGCCTGAGGCTTTTCAACCCGTTCCAAGACTTAACGTTGTGTTAGACCAGACTACTCAAATATCAAAGTACTCATGATGTGCATATAAAACAAAGACTTTATTGATTCAAGAAATATACATGAAATGAAATAATTCAAGACTGGACCCGGCTTAATGCCAAATCGAGTCAACTAAACACAAATCACAATAACGTTTACAAAAGGCATGAAATCTACTCCGGCGGTCCTAACGTCCAGAACCGAGCTATCCGATCATCCTTACTAAAGCTACTTCCAAAAAGGACAACAGAGTTGGATGAGTAACCTAATGTTACTCAGTGAGCTGGCGGCCTCTACCTGCAACCTATGAACTACCCAGACAACCCAAAATAACAATCAATCTAGCCCTAGCATGCAATCAAAGCTAAGGCTACACAAGCATGAATGAATTCAACAATCAATCCCTAGTTAACCATATATACGCCTGAGTTCAGTACTCATGTAGTGTTAGACACTTAGACTATACAAGTATCATTATCCGGTCGACCAAAAATAAGACAAGAACATGATCAGCCAATCAATGATACCTCATAGCTCTCAATATCCACCAACCTTCATAAGCAATAACCCAAACAATATAACAGCCAACTTCGGGTATATACTAACCAAAGAGAGACCAAGCCTAATCTGGTACCTAACCCTGAATTAGATCTCAGTGTTAGAAACCTGCACGGAAATCAATCACCAATATCACAATAATAAGATACTAAGCAATGACTAGATCTAATCCATAACCCTTTACTAACACGATGCTCTAACTTGACTCTCTAACCTGGGCCCTGCTGACTTCGTGTTCCTCCTCTACATCGGCAATATCCTATCTCCCCACCACAAATGCTAAAAGAAGGAACTTTTAACCGACCGCGTCCCACAGTCATTCGGGTCACCGCGCGACAGCCCAAAGTCATTCGGGTCAATGTCGGACATTAAACCGTCGTGTAACACTCAGCCCTAGGCCATGAACCTGTCTCTCTGAGTCTTCCCAATCCAGATAATAAGGGGTTTCCTTGAACCCGCTAGGTACGAGGTCGAGGAAACACTAATCACCCCTAAATATGCCTAGCATGGGCGGGTTACGCACATGCTATCGGCAACACACACTCAACACAGCCTTAATCCAGAACCTAACCTAAGGCTAAAGTTCCAGATCCTAACTAGACTCGACTCTACAAAACTAACCAATAGTACCAGTAGTGCGGCCTATATGGCCTAAGACCCTTAGTACTAACATTTAATAAACTAAACAACAATATCATATCTAAATAAACCAACCAGTTAGTCACTCCCTTACCAAGAGCTGGCTAACCTCAATCAACAAGATTAATTAAACAATCAGACACTTAACTAATCTATCATACACTCAGGTCAATCAAACCGTTACCCAGATAGTTCGGCCTCCTGCTACGAAACTATCTTTAAAGATAATAGGAACCTACACTCAGCCATATAAACATGCAAGAATAGAAAATATGATGCATCCTAGCCCTAGTCCTAGTCCTAATCAGGCTATTAAATCAGTCTTAATTCCAGTTCATCTCAGCTTAGCCCGTGCTAAACTGAGTCCGATTTAGTAAAATAACCATAAGGACTCTATCATGCATTAACGTGAGCATTCTACTCTATATGCGATTCGATCTATCCTAAGTTCCAAGTGGAACTAAGGCATAACCAAATATTATCCTAAATTTCAAGTGGAATTCAAACAAACCAACTTAGAGTGTTCTATGCCGATAAGTAGCTGGTTGATCGGAGAGGACTTGGCCAAAACCCATTGGACGACTTGAGTGGACTGGAATGGACTGACCTTGACTTGGAAAGTACCTCATCTTGATCATGAAGAAACTAAATTGGACTTATGTGTACTCGGACACGTCTTTCCTTAGCTTTTGGACAGTTATTCGGACTTCCCGGTAGAACATCGGCTTCAGAACTTAGACTGATCTGAACTCGTGGAACTAACCTGATCTTGGACAGAACCTCCACTTGGTCATCAAAAAATATTATTGGCTTGGACGGATTGATTTATACAGAGATTCCGCCTCATAATTGCAGAGAATCGCCGATTGGATAGAACTTGGCTTCTTGGTGGAGTATCGGTCTTTATAATCGACCATACTCTTAACTCGACCACTCTCTCTCTCTCTCTCTCTCTATATATATATATATATATATATATATATATATATATATATATATATATATAGACACGTTTTTGAAGTGTCTTTGGTGTATCTGGATGAATGAAAACGAAGAGGGGAGTTGGGTAATTATAGAAGTCACCGGCCAGTAAGGACGCGCCACCCAAGTGCATGTGTGTCGTCCTGCATGCTTCTGGTCGCATGCGCGGCGACACATGGGCGTACACATGTCCTGTTGCATGCTTCAATGGCATGCCAGAAGACACCTCCACGTCCACTTGTCCTTCAGCATGTCTAGAGTTCATCCATCACGACACACGGGCCTCTACATGTCGGTTCGCATGCCCAGATTGTAGATATCGAGACACCTCGCGCTTCTGCTTGTCAATCTGCATGTAACTTCTTCATGCACAACTACACTTCCTCCTTGTGTCGACACTCAGCTAGTTAGATGGTTGACAGCACGTCCTGATCCCACGCACGGAGCCACCTCGTGCTTCTCGGTCCATTCGTCCGATTTCGGTCTTTCCGGCAAATTTTCGACACGCGATTAATCCCGAATATTTTTATGCTCCTGTTCTGATGCTCTAAATTTTTTAATAAAATCCAAAGGAATCCTGAATTTGATAAAAAATATTTCCCGAGCCTCCGACTTCCCCGAAAAATTCCATAATACCAAAATTAGGGTTTTTGCCCAATTTCAGGTTTTCCCGTCATGCTTTGATCCTGTCGTGCTTACTTCCCATCCTGATTCTGACTTATTTTGTCTCTGAAATCATATTTTAATGATACGAAGTTTTGCTGAAAACTTTGTGCTGAAGAAACGTTGTGATTCTAAAACGTCGAGCTTCGAAAACGTCGTGCTTCCAAACACGTGATGCTTCCAAAACGTCCGTCTGGTCAATCTAGGACATTTTCTAACATGGTAAAGCAGTTTAATTTGAATCATGGTTCACTCACGATCCATTATTCAACCATTTTGTATTGCAAAATTTCCCGATCGATCCTTATCGCCAGCGACTCGACCACCAGGTTGATGCTCGACTACTCTTCCATTTTCTCTGAACCATTTTAAGTTTTATATGACCAAAACTCAACATTCCTCATCAAACGTTGATTCCCACAAGCTTGGATCCAAATTCCAACTTTGTCGATCTCGACCATTTTACCGTTTCAAGTGGGTTACTACAGTGTCGATGCAGAATTGTGATCCGCCGATGATCATGTTTACCCTGCGATGATTGCTGTCGTTTCCCTTACCATCGTGCCTTCATCCGCGCTTTTCTCCCGATTGGTCCCCTTGGGAAGGTTTTTCTGTTTGAGGAGTCTTGTAGTTTTTTGAGGGCGATCTGTGTCGCGGATAAGATCCTTCACGCTGGAGACTCCTGAGAGTTCTCCGGAGAGCAGTTTTGCGCCAACCTTGCGCCGTGAACTTTGCAGTTAATGGTTGAGTGTCCGCGTGTTTGTTGAAAATAACAGAAGGCATTTTCGTCGTAACTCGGATTTCGGATCCACGTATCACCCACTGCTGTCCTTGCTCTGATTGGAGTTAATAGCGTAGGTATGCACTCCCTTTGTTTCTGTGTTGGGCGGTTATGTCGTTGCGAGGGTTTTCTTTTTTAATTTCTGATCCGACCCCGGATCCTTTGACGCATTCTTTGCTGGCTTCCATTTTTGGGACAAAACCCTCGTCTCCTCTTTGATGATAATGTAATCCGTGGCTTTGTGAAGCGTGTCTTGGATCGTACGCGGCCTTTCCAAAGTTACCCAGTTCTTGAATTTCGACTTGAACCAGAGCGTTTTTCAAAGTGCGTCTATCGCGACTTTGTCGCTTATCCCGCTGACTATAGCCGTGAAGGTTTTGAACTGTTTTATGAAGTCGTGGGGAGTTTCGTCCTCTCCCTAGGACAGGCTCCAAAGGTCCATGTCGGCGGTTTCTCGATCTATGAACATTGACGATTGCTTGAGGCGACACTCATCAGTGTCTCTCTCGTTTTCTAGAATCTGGCTCTACCCATTGCGACCTGAAAAGCCTGTAGGTGCGCCTTAGGATCAGTAGTTCCGTCGTATGGCATCACTTGGACCTTCTGATGATCTGAAACCCTAGTTTTGGTGATACGAGTAGTGAAGGGTATTTTACGAGCTTCTTCGAGCAGTAGTTCGATGTCCGGTGTAGTGCTAGTAGCATGGTGGATTTGGGAATTCACCGCCCTGACTTCGGCCACCGTTTTCATGAGATCATCGCGGAGATCACGGATTTTGGAACTCTTGCTAGAAGATTTTTGATTATGTCGGCATTTTCTTCGAGTGCTCTGAGTTTGCTCCTCGGCCAGATCTTCATGTTCTTTTCAGAAGATAGCTTCTTCTTCTTCGTTCATAGGGTTATTAAACTGCGGTTCATCCCAAGCTGCTCGACTTCTTGTGGGGCAAGGATGTATGTCTGAGTCTTCGTCCGTAGGTTCAGACTGACTGCTAGATTCCACGTCGAAACGTTTGACTTCTCCTCCTTCTTTATCTTCTTCGATAGGAGGAAGGTCTCCCGGGTTTTCCGTGTAGGCGCGGGGCTGACTTTATCAGGGTTTGTCCAGACGGTTTGCCTTGTGCGTTATCGGACAGGTCCAAAGGCGTTGCGTAGTCGAGTCTTCTTCCACGGATTTGGGTTGTTCCCCGCGGAAAGATGGCCTTGTTCCTTACTATAAGAATTTCAACCAGTTTAGCGAGAGAATTCATGACCTTATCCTGTTCTGCCAACTTCTTTTCAAAAGTCGCATACATCTTCTTCACCTCCTCGAACGTTGCGGTGTTTGCGTCGCTGTTTACCACAGTGACGTTTGTCACTGGAGTGTTTTCAATGTTCTCGTCGACGATGTTATCGTCACGAGGCTGTTGGTTGTTGAGGTCTGACATGTTTTGATTGAGCGTTGATGGCTGAGAGTTAGATTGATCCGTACCCCTCCCCCCACCTTCTAGCGCCAGCATTCATCCAGAACGCTAACACTATTAACTACTAACTACTTAACAATAAATTAAACACGCAAAAGAGAAAGTTAGCACCCAAACAAACCTGTCCTTGGACCTCTCGACGGTCCTGGACTACTGGATGGAGTTCCCTCCATTTCAAGAGCATATACTCTTTCCTTGTCGCTTGAACAAACCCTTTCTTCCTTTCCTTAGGTTGATTTGTAACCTATCATCTCCTGACTGACTGGACGGCGGCTTGGGGTTCGACCCAGTCGTAAGTATTGACCCACGCTCTGCTGTTACCATTTCTTCCACGTTGATTGGTTTCTTTACCAATTCAAACAAATTTTCAAAGTTGACAGCTGGTAGACGACTCCCGATCTCTTGAATGAGACCATGTAAGAATTTACGAACTAATAGTGCTTCATCTCCGTTCCCATAGTAAATGTATCGGCTATGCTTGAGGAATTCTGCTTCATTCACCCTTACAATCCTTCCCCCTTTCTCTACTCGTAGAAAAGCCTGCTCCACTTTGTCTCTAGCTTCTGGAGGAAAGTACTCCCTCCTGAATGCATCACAATCCATATCTGCTGCTCCTTGTCTTCGAGTAAGGCTCTCCCACCATGACATTGCATCGCCCTCCAAGTAGTACACGGCTACATCTTTCTTGAATTCGTCCGGACATTTGTTTTCCATGAAATTCTTCTCTACATGCCATATCCATGCATCAACTTTAAAGGTATTGGATTCTCTTTCAAACCTGATGGTACCCATGCTCTTCATTGTAAGGATGTACTTCAGGAAGTCTGGTTTCGGTGCTTGGTTTGCTTCTGGACTTGGGGTGACTTTGTTGGTTAAGACTTTAGACAAGAGATCATGCACCATGGATAAAGTAGGGTCCGCTGGTCTATTCCCATCTATTGGGGCTAGGGCAGCCGCTTCTGCTGGTACTGGGTTGTTTCTCCTTGATGTGGATCCTGCCGAGTCCGTATGAGTTGAATTGGGTCGCCACGGTCCAATGAATTGTTCTGATTCTGCATGTTGAGAGTGGGATGGTGATACTGATAATCTTTAAGATCCCGGATGTACGTTCTACTCAATGTGTGTACATCCTATTCCTTCTAGAGGCCTTGGTCCACTGTCGCCTCTGATTTGCTGAATCCGGAACATTCCAAAAGTTGTGGTAGTTTACGTACCTCGACCCATCATGACCCGATGTTCCGAACGAGCCTCCTCCTGATCCTTTGTTAGACATCTGCACAACTATAAGGGTTAATCCTAAATTTCCCAGAAGGATTAATCCTACTTTCTATTCCTAATACCCCTTAGCGGAACGTACCGGTTTCCTAATGTGGCATAAGCAACTCATTTTCACTCGATAAAACATTAAAATGTTGAGGCTTATGAGCATGATCAGGAACCATGCTCTTATACCACCATTTGTAACACCCCCGGACCGTCCTAGGCCGGACTAACCTGTGGTGACCCGAGAATGCCACAAGTATAGCTCGCCAAATCAGATCGACTAAGAATCAAGAACAAATCAAGACTCTCGACCAACCCATTCCGGTTTGCTATGTCCTCGAGGCCATGGCCTAAGGCTTTGCAACCCTTACCACGGTCATCGAGTTGTGTCGACCCGGACAAGGTCTTATATCATTCAGCACACAACCACGAATATAAACATTCTTTTAATAATTATAGGTGGAAAGCATCTTAAAAAATATTACGAAATATCAGAGTTTGTGCGCACGGTCTAGAGCCAAAAGAAAAGAAAAGTAAATGTACATTCGAAAGCTAGTCCTTGCTTATGCTTATGCCACTTCAAATCTACACCGGTCGCCTACCGTTCTGCTTCCCTCTAAGCTTCCCACCTACTGGTTACCTGCATAGTGAAAGAGGGCATGAGTAATCGAAATTACTCAGTGAGTTCCCAAAAAAAACAGCAACAACCCCCCTTCAGCCCATGCTTCACAACAACACACAATCACAAATAAATATCCATACGAACAAGCAATGGAAAAAAGTAAACGTGCAACTACTAATGCAATGCAACTAGTCTCACCACCGAGACCTAACAACACACAAAGGCAATCTAGACTCAATCCTAGACTCAACAACACAAAAGCAAACAATCAAAGCCCTCAAAGGATGGAGCCACATGCCACACATCCCGGGATCCCTTCACACCACAGTGCCCTAACTCTCGCCCCCCCCCCCCCACCACCACTGAACACTCCTGACCAAAAACACCAGAGTCACATGGTCGGAAAACATCACTCCGGGAATTGGGCTTCTCCCAATCTAACCCGGGCCGCATCTTCATGCAGCGCTCGTCCATGGGCGCGACCCACTTTCGCGTGACGAGCCTTGGAGAGTAGGTAACTCCACCACTGGAGAATTGGGCTTCTCCAAATCTAACCCCAGGGTTCACGCACATCATCGGAGAATTGGGCTTCTCCCAATCTAACCCCGAGATGGCCAGACGTTCTGGTCTAGGTGTAACCAACCAGCATGAGGTAGCTCTGCCTCTAGCCTCTACGCAACACACCTAGACAAAACATGCACAACACACACACAAAGACACTAACAATGCATGTGACAAAACTACACACCCGACAAGAGAGAGTCTCACTCAAATCTCTTGCGGTTCAACACACTACAATATCTAGATCATAATGCAATACTACATGGATACGTAAACAATAACTAGACAACAATCACAACATGTATGCAAACGGCATGCACTCTCCCGGGGCCCTGCACACAACCGATTAAACTCTTGCCCCGGGTCTTCACTTAATATCTGCCGATCAAACCTCCATACCTGCATACATAAAACACACAAAAAAGTCTTCAGAAACCAACCTGGTTTGATGCCTACAAAGACTACCTAGCACCTCCCGCTAACTCTTCAAAAATGATTAACAAAAGAAACCAAAAAACACTCTTAATTCTCGGTTTCTCTCTCTAAACTCACCTCTCTCTCTCTAGGGTGATCACTCACGTTTTGGGATGAATAAAATGAAGGGGAGGGGTCTGGTATTTATAGAGAAGGAGGGCTGAGGCATGTTGGACAAGTGGACATTTGTGCATGAAGGTAAGTGGACATGTCTCCCACTGACCAAACTTGTCTTGCAAGCTTCCTAAATTTCTAGAACATTCAAAGCTTGGTCACCAAGAATACACTCCCTTGCAAGGCAAGTCTCAGCTTCTAGAAGCATTGTAACTTGGGCGCCAAGTCTTCTCCCCGGTCAATGAGAAAACGCCACGTGTAGTAGCCACATCACCAATCGCAACCAATGGGTGTGCGGCATGTCATCGCCATGTCATCTCTGGTCACCACTTTCTTGCCACGTCATCAACTCCTAAAAATATTCATTTGAATGTATTTGAGTATAAAAAGCATTCCAAGATGCTCTCATTCCACTTTATTGCTCGAAAATCGCTAATCGGCTCGACCATTCTTGATTCGACCGCAACAGACTAGGTCATCGTCCATCTCTTAATTTCTCCTGGACCAACTTGGTTTTATTACGACCATATGTTTTGTTATTACTCCCTTGAGTTATCTAGACAAAGATACACCTAGATCACACATCTTCAAAATATCACCTTCGTCCTCGTCGACCTTCATTTTAGATGTATCGGCCAACTACACAATCTGTCCAATCCACACAAAACTTCTTCGACCAAACCTCTAGTTTTGATCCTCTGACGTTAATGCAACTCATTTTTTCTCCATCTGAGCACTTAGATCTCTTCGACCATATCTACTCTAAAATAGGGTCATTATACTCACAATCCTAGCTTTCTAGTTACTCAACCCACAATCCAAATCGCCTATTGCTTCTTACTTCCTACCATCGTATCCACTCCCTCACTAAAGCAGATCTATCTTGATCCATCGCACCCGCCTTTAAGAACATTTACTCCTGCTGACCGAACAAACCCGACACCCTCATTGCCTACTTTATGAAAAACCCGATCGACGACACTTTTTCATCTTTAACAAGACATAAGTTACTTTTCACTAACTTCCTCCAACAAACGAACAAAATTTCGCTAAGTCATCTGTAAGTAATCCAATAATAATAAACACATACTAAGATATACACTAGAAACATCATACCACACATCCTTCGCGCAAGACATAGACCATCAATTTCTTTCCACCCATACCTACAAATCCAAGTTTCGAAAAGCGGCCAGCAAGGACAGAACTGACTGGCCTACCCCTCTCTAATATCAAATTGAAACACCCCAACCCAAAAATCTCTGCAAAGTCGTAAGAGAAATTCTAAGTAAAAATAATTTGGAAATCTTTCATTAAGTAACATAAGTATATACTGCAGTTTTATTAATAAATCCGAGTCAATATATCATAATCGTATGAAATAAGGTTCATAAAAATTCCCATGAAAATCCCATAACAATCCCAATACTCAATACCCCGTCCCGATGGTCTTCATCGTCCCGCGCTCCGGTCCAGACAACTACTCGTCACCTGCATCACAAAAGGAGGCATGAGCATACAAAATTACTCAGTGAGGATGCTCAATACCGCCCACTACAGTCCAATACTCAATCAATCAAATTCCCCATTCCAACCTAACAACTTAGCAGTCCCATTCTATCAACTTAGTAATCAGTTTTCCATCATTCATTACTTTGTCATTTTTCATATTACTTATCCATTTTCATGCATCAAAACAAACAACCTTGTGACACCCCCGATCTGGTCTATGTACAAGTTGACTCGACCAGCCGTGCAACAGTCAACAAGAACATGCACAGCCAATCACTAGTAACTTAAACCAAACCGAGAGGCCACAATGTGTTCCTCAATGATTAACCCAAATTTCCTGGGATAAATCCAGGTACCTTAGGCCAATCGCCTAAGTACACATATCCTATTAGGTACAACCCGAGGCTTTTCAACCCGACTGAGTAATACCAAATAGTTAGTTCGTCCAGACAAGGACTAATATCATATGGAACTCGTAGAAAACTCTTAAATACATTATATAATATTTTTTCAAAAGCATCTTACAAAATAATAATGATTAACCTCGAAGTTTTTGGTCAACAAACTTTATACATAGGATATATCAAAACTACTTTGCAAGGATAATAAAACTACCGCTGGCTAATGCTGTTCCTTCCCGTCCTAGAGTAAAGGTCTCCCGCCTACTGGTTACCTGCATCACAAATGAGTCATGAGTAACTAGTTTACTCAGTGAGTCTAATCCCGCAACCCAACACATATCAATAGTATCCTGAGCAGTCAAAACCATTTGAATGCAGTGGAAATATATTCCATAATTATTGTATATATATAAGGCCTATCATTCCATCGATGTGGATCCTATCTTAAACATCACCTCAATATCACCCGCCATTCACTCATATATCAATAAACTATATATATACTAGACCATATAAACCACAAAGGCTCACCGAGCCTAGTGAGTTAGTATTTCCATCATCCTCGAACGTCCTTATGAACATTCGAAACTGCATCGTCATGCAGTACACGACCTCCAGGGTGCTACCCCATCATCGTGTCATCATGACCTTGTTCCATTCGCAGGACCAATTCACGGTAATGCGGGGACTTTAGCGAGAGTGAATAAGACTTCACATGATTCATACTCATACACATAATAATATACTTATATATTATTACTTGAGAACAAGTACTAAGGCTCGGGATAAACCTCAAATAATAATTCATAATATTTCTTAAGTGTTTATAATATGTAAAAACTTCGCAGTTTAATATAGTTCAAGAGACTTACTTATGTATCACCCATAATCACTTATTTTACTTAAGCAACCCTCATTCATAACTCATCAGTCATCTATCTAGACTCACCTTTGATTATATAAGATTTGCTAATGAATACTAGACTCGAGCTCAAGCTAATCACACTCCACTTCACTTCAGATTCAGAACGTCCAAAAGGAAGGATCCGATTGATCCCACCACTGACCTAAAACAAAGCAGTTCGGTACAAAAGATCATTAATCCAACAGTTCGGTTTCAAAGAAGAACTTAAATCAAATCTTATCAGATCGGTTCATGACAAAGCTTAGCAGTTCAGATCAACTCAGACTAAATCAGGATATGACAAATTCAGAACATAGACAGCTCGGCTCAGATCAGTACTAGAAAAGATCAAATTGAGTTCAGTTCGGTTTAATTCCAGTCAATTCATAATAACTTAGCTAGTAGTTCCATGAGGTTTATTCAAACTGAAACTAAACAAGTCTGAACCTTACAAAGCCTTTGAAAAACTATGCGTGCAGTATATTTACCTATCACCATCCGGTTCTATTCAGACTGATCAGACAACAAGGGCGAAGGCCTTACCGGTTTTACTTCAGTGATGGATGAACTTGGTAGCTCACTCTCTTTATGCTAAGATCACGTCCTGACCTTCAAACAAAGAGATCAAGATTCGGTTCAACTCAGGACAGAACAGAGAATAACTTAGGGTTTACATCAGACATGAAGCTTCCTTAAAACTGATCTGATTAAACTGATCCGAACAAACTGATTTAAGGTCTTACCGGTTCAATAATCAAGACTGATAAGTTGTGAACTGATCTCACGGATCTCCTAGATCAGATACATTTTTTTACAAACACCAGAGTCACTGATTCAAATCACAAGAAGGTTGGAAAGGGTCGTCCATGCTCAGATCTCTCTTCTGGTTTTTCTCTGAATTTTTGTCACAGATTTTTCTGTCTTCTTTCTCTCTTTCTCTCTAAACTTTTCTGTCTCATTTTTGCTCTCTGTTTCAGAACGTCCAGAGGAGAGAAGAAGATGTTTTATAGCATAAGAAGTTGATTCAGCTAAGGGTTTACTTAACACAAAGCAGGGCTGAGAGTTGACAGGTTGAGAGCTGCTTCATCACTCCCAGCAGCCAAGCTGCTTTCCTTTCCTTCACATGAAGAAAGCTTACATCAGTCATGTGCTTCTCACATGTTCTGGTCCAGAAAGGAAGCAAGCAAGAAGACAGGCAGCTTGTCACAATTACCTGATCATTTGAATGAAGCAAACAGGCAGGTTGGTGAAAGGCACAAGACGGGTCAGAAACCATTCATAATGCTGGTCGATAATCTTTAGACAGTTTATGACTAAAAATTTTCTCGACCTTTGAATCTCATCCTGCTTCGCTATACTCGTCCAGCTTGAATAAATTTTGACCAAAATAATTAATACTCGACCAGAACTATTAAGAGAAGGCCTTCCAACCACATGACATACCCGACGTAACATTAATTCATCAGGTCGATTTTATTTTTAAAACTTGAGAAGCCGGAAGAAGAAGTCCATCTTGGTGATCAAGAGCAGTCAAATCGCCCTAAACCAGATCATTCCAAACAACGCCGCCTTGACATCGATAACACATGAATCCGGGGATGCTTTCAGTGGGTCTACGCTGTCAAATATATACCTCTCTGAAATATATCCATACTAGAACCCAAAAGCACGGTAGGAAAATCATGACGATACCAAACCCAAGAGTGACTAGTTTAATATCGGAAAATACTCTCTACTCCGTTGAGCTTGTCTTGGTGCATCTATTATGAAATAACACGGTAAGGTAACTACCCATGACTATCTATCCTAATATGAAGGAACCAGCCAGCATATCCTAGTTATCCTTGCGACTCATTTTGACTCGAAAAACATTTGAAAAAAGTCCCACTATAGCATCGTATAACCATGCTATGATACCACATTTGTGACACCCCCGATCTGGTCTATGTACAAGTTGACTCGAGCTGCCGTGCAACAATCAACAAGAACATGCACAGCCAATCACTAGTAACTTAAACCAAACGGAGAGGCCACAATGTGTATCTCAACGATTAACCCAAAGTTCCCAGAATAAATCCAGGTACCTTAGGCCAATCGCCTAAGTACACATATCCTATTATATACAACCCAAAGCTTTTCAACCCGACTGAGTAATACCAAATAGTTAGTTCGTCCAGACAAGGACTAATATCATATGGAACTCGTACTTAAAGGAAACTCTTTAATACATTATATAATATTATTTCAAAAGCATCTTACAAAATAATAATGATTAACCTCGATGTTTTTGGTCAACAAACATTATACATAAGATATATCAAAACTACTTTGCAAGGATAATAAAACTACCTCTGGCTAATTTTGTTCCTTCCCATCCTAGAGTAAAGGTCTCCCGCCTACGGGCTACCTGCATCACAAATGAGTCATGAGTAACTAGTTTACTCAGTGAGTCTAATCCCGCAACCCAACACATATCAATAGTATCCCGAGCAGTCGACACCATTTGAATGCACTGGAAATATATTCTATAATTATTGTATATATAAGGCCTATCATTCCATCGATGTGAATCCTATCTTAAACATCACCTCCATGTTACCCGCCATTCACTCATATATCAATACACTATATATATATATATATATATATATATATATATATATATATATATATATATATATATATATATATATATACTAGACCCAATAAACCACAAAGGCTCACCGAGCCTAGTGAGTTAGCATTACCATCATCCTTGAACGTCCTTATGAACATTCGAAACTGCATCGTCATGCAGTACACGGCCTCCAGGGTGCTACCCCATCATCGTGTCATCATGGCCTTGTTCCATTCGCAGGACCAAGTCACAGTAATGCGGGGAATTTAGCGAGAGTGAATATGATAAGACTTCACATGATTCATACTCATATACTTAATAATATACTTATATATTAGTACTTGAGAACAAGTACTAAGGCTCGGGATAAACCTAAAATTATAATTCATAATATTTCTTAAGTTTTTATAATATGTAAAAACTTCACAGGTTAATATAGTTCGAGAAATTTACTTACGTATCACCCATAATCACTTATTTTACTCAAGTAACCCTCATTCATAACTCATCAGTCATCTATCTAGACTCACCTTTGATTATATGAGATTGGCTAATGAAGAATAGACTCGAGCTCAAGATAATCACATTCCACTTCACTTCTGATTCAGAACGTCCAAAAGGAAGGATCCAGTTGATCCCACCATTGACCTAAAACAAAGCAGTTCGGTACACTAGATCATTAATCCAGCAGTTCGATTTCGAAGAAGAACTTAAATCAAATCTTATCAGCTCGGTTCATGACAAAGCTTATAAGTTCAGATCAACTCAGACTAAATCAGGATATGACAAATTCAGACCATAGACAGCTCGGCTCAGATCAGTACTAGAAAAGATCAAATTGAGTTCAGTTCGGTTTAATTCCAGTCAATTCATAACAACTTAGCTAGTGGTTCCATGAGGTTGATTCAAACTGAAACTAAACAAGTCTGAACCTTACAAAGCCTTTGAAAAATTATCCGTGCAGTAGCTTTACCTATCACCATCCGGTTCTATTCAGACTGGTCAGACAACAAGGGCGAAGGCCTTACCGGTTTTACTTCAGTGATGGATGAACTTAGTAGCTCACTCTCTTTATGCTAAGATCACGTCCTGAACTTCAAACAAAGAGATCAAGATTCGGTTCAAATCAGGACAGAACAGA
This sequence comes from Moricandia moricandioides, assembly GCA_905132885.1. Classification (NCBI taxonomy): domain Eukaryota; kingdom Viridiplantae; phylum Streptophyta; class Magnoliopsida; order Brassicales; family Brassicaceae; genus Moricandia; species Moricandia moricandioides. Next base: position 65,559 of record CAJHQQ010001482.1, on the reverse strand, counting down.
GCATAACTAAGGGTTTACATCAGACATGGAGCTTGCTTAAAACTATCTGATTAAATTGATCCGAACAAACTGATTTAAGGTTTTACTGATTCAATAATCAAGACTGATATGTTGTGGACTGATCTCACAGATCTCCTAGACCAGATACATTTTTTTCCAAACAACAGAGTCTCTGATTCAAATCAAAAGAAGGTTGGAAAGGGTCGTCCATGCTCAGATCTCTCTTCTGATTTTTTCTCTGAATTTTTCTCTTAATTTTTGTCACAGATTTTTCTGTCTTTTTCTCTCTGGCTCTCTAAACTTTTATGTCTGGGTTTTGCTCTCTTTTTCAGAACGTCCAGAGGAGAAGAAGATGTTTTATGGCATAAGAAGTTGATTCAGCTGAGGGTTTACTTAACACAAAGCAAGGCTGAGAGTTGACAGGTTGAGAGCTGCTTCATCACTCCCAGCAGCCAAGCTGCTTTCCTTTCCTTCACATGAAGAAAGCTTACATCAGTCATGTGCTTCTCACATGTTCTGGTCCAGAAAGGAAGCAAGCAAGAAGACAGGCAGCTTGTGACAATTACCTGATCATTTAAATGAAGCAAACAGGCAGGTTGGTGAAAGGCACAAGACGGGTCAGAAACCATTCATGATGCTGGTCGATAATCTTTAGACAGTTTTTGATTAAAAAATTTCTCGACCTTTGAATCTCATCCTGCTTCGCTATACTCGTCCAGCTTGAATAAAATTCGACCAACAGAATTAATACTCGACCAGAACTATTAAGAGAAGGCCTTTCAACCACATGACATTCCCGACGTAAACATTAATTCATCGGGTCGATTTTATTTTTAAATCTGATCGACCAACTCCAAACTAGTCGAGCAGAATTTTTCTCGACCTAAAATTTTATTGGATCAAGAGGGTTCTTACAAACCTAACTTCCGTTTCTATCATTCCTTTACTTTAACATTTCTTATCATTCCGACCCGAAGGTCCATCAGACTTTGGCCATATCCAAACCTTTGGCCGAAGCCAACCTATGGCCGTAGCCAAACCTGCCGCTGTAGCCGTACCTGTGGCCTTAGCCGTACCTGCGTTCGTAGCCGTACCTGCTGCCGTAGCCGTACCTGCGGCCGTAGCCATACCTGCGGCCCGTCGGTCCATTACGGCCGTAGCCAAACCTGCGGCCAAACCCAACCTGCGACCCGAAGGTCCATAACGGCGGAAGCCAAAATACACGGCCAAAGCAAAAACATGATCATAACATCTTTACGGCCCAAAGCCAAAACATACTTTCATTAACTTAATCACGTTCTTCTAATCCCGTACTTTCCTTAAATTACTTCAATTCTCAATCCGTTTCTATAATATTTTCAATCTAACATTTCAATTCTTGTAGGATCAAAACTAAGTATTTCTGTAAACATCTCAATTAAACATAACATGAAAATATCCTAACATATGGACGTTCTTCGATCCTTAAGAACTATCTCGAAGAACGAAGAACAAACTTTCTATAAACAATTTCCATCACACATTTTTTTTCCTAACAACATTATGAACAAAATTACCATAAACGAATTCTATCCAAGAACAATTCAAGCCTAAGGAATCAAACTAAGCAAAAAAATATTTATTGGACTGTCATGAATCACATCGTCACCTGAATTGATCTTAAAATATCGAAGACTTTGAACTCATCTGCGTTTTCCGGCGAGGGCTCCTACGATCCTCGTTTCTCGATCCTCTCTTTCCAAACTCTCTCTCTCTCTAGAACTTTGTTCTTGCTCTGACCTCTCTCTAGGACTTGCTTTGAGTTGTGTCAAAAACTAAGAGCTGGAGGTCCCTTTTATACTACCCTTGGACTTGCTCACCAAGCCGAGAATTAAGTGCAGTTTCCTTAATCGGCTTGGTCAAAACTTGCCCCTAAAGGCTTGACCGATCTACAATTATTTCCTTATATGATTCCCGCCAACCCGACCTTCTTTTTGTATATTCCCATCAACGATGACTAGTCAACTTGCCTTACTTGGAACCCGCATTCTCGAAGGACCAAACTTCCCTTAATTGGTTCCACTGTTCGTCGATACCTTTCTTATACTCCGATCATTTTATGATTAGTTATCGCCAATTAGTCTTAGTTAATAATACTTTGTTCGCAAGGACAAATCGATACTTAGAGAAAAATCGAGTTCTTATTACATTCTTGACGAATACAATTTTCCAACACTTAGAACTATTTTGCTTTATTACAAAGAAACCTCTCCTCGATCATATTATTTAATAAATAAAAATACTTCGGGAGCGGGTCGTTACAGATTTCCCCTCTACGCTTCATAATAAACAAAGTGTTCTTGATTCATATTCTCTCTAGTCTACCCCTTTTTTAGTCTCTCTAATCTATCTTAGTCTCTATTAATATCTGTTTATGATTTAAGTAAACACAAGTTTAGATTAGACCCTTCTAGTCTTCATTTCGAGTACTCTCTGCCCCCAAGGGGATTGTTCATCACACAACCTATCTACACTCTTAAAATCTAACACAATATCAGAGCCAGGTTCGCAAGAACTTGATTCCTTCATCCGCTGAAGATCAAAGCACACTCTCATGTCATTTTAAACCAAGAAGAAGCTATTGTCCAGCCGGATGATTCAACCTCTACAAGAAGATGGTTTTCATCCTAGGCATGCCCAGAAAATGTTCTTGGTTCCTCCTGCTCTCTCATACCGTCCAGAAGAAAGAAGAGACTTGGATCCCGAGGTGATGAAGTGGATTAGCTACCCTCTTCAACAAACCAGTCCAAGTTTGTTCTTATTCCAATCTAGCAAGAAAGGTGAAAGCTTTCACCTTGTTACTGGTGGTGGCGACTCAAGTATGAAGAAAGGTAGGATCTTTGACATGGAGATTCCAAGGGGGAAGGTCCACGGAAGAAGGAGAAGTTGGGTCGACAGCAATAGCTCCTGTCCAGGCCGTGTATCACTGGTGGTTCAAGGAACTGATACTAGTTCCTTGATTGTAAGAAAACTTCTTTCCCTTGAATAAAGCTAGATCCTTTACGAACTGAATGTGTGTGTGTGATTTGTTTGGAACCTGAGGATCTGTTTAAAGATTGCTAGATATGAATGTTTAGAATATCTCCTAGGATGTTTGAAAGAGACTCATTTGAATGATTGAGTTTTAAAATGCTTGCTCCAGCTCTAAAATGATGCTTGACATTATATTAGATAGTATGTTCTGAATCTGCTTGCATACATGAATAGAAACTGATTAAAATAATGCATTGGGTCTGGTATTTGGAAATGGTAATATTGCTTAGTCTATGTTCTAAATAAATGTGTTGCTAGGATGATAGATGGTTGTATCAAATCAAGATTACATTCATGGATAGAATAGGTTAAGGCTGATGCATGTTGTTATCTGGTTACTGCCTTAAGGTTGAAACCTTTAGGCTAATGTCTAAGAGTTTATTAAGACAGGAAATGAGTGCCTAATTGCTTTGGGAGTGTTCTTGATGAGTTCATCCATAGCATTTAGGGAATGGAAAGCTTGTACTGTATGGATCTTAATGATGATAAGAATTTGTATATTACAAAGCTTGTGACATTGGAGATCAAACTTGATGATTAGTCAAGGTGTGATCCCAATGCAAGTGTTTCCTCTCTTTTCTGGAGTTTGATTGTGGTTTCAGGTTCACAAAAAGTGTCCTTTTTTAATCATCAATCAAAGACAAAGAGGAAGGCTGTGCCCATTGCTGAAGCAGTGGAGAGATGTTAGTGCTTGTGTATGGAGCCACTAGACTTAAGCGCATCTGTTGGGAGTGATGTGCTCCTGGTTCAGAGAAGATACACCAGTCAAGGTCATCAGCTAAGCCATGAGGAGGCCAACGACCTAAGGGTACTTCGAGCTCAAGGCATGAAGGTGGATCAGTGATTTAAGCGCAGCTGTTCGGGTGGTGTGCTCCTGGTTTGAAGTTCTTTGAGGCTCACTTCAAGCTTGAAAGTAGACTCAATTCAAGCTTGAGGTGGGGACTTAAGTGAGTTACCGGATGATCCTAAGTTCAAGACCTGGTTCCTCCTCACCATTGCACCAATAATAGAAGATGAAGCCATCCGGGATTGGCAAGTCTAGACAAGAGTGTTCAGAGTACTCTTGGTTGTGTGAAGAAGAAGGCTTCTTTATCAATGCGGCTTCTAGTGTGGGGTGGTTGAAGAGATAGTTGAGGCATCTAACATCATTCCATTCAAGGTGGCGAATTCAGAAGTGAGTGAGCAGTGGTGTGTTGATCAAGATCATGAAGCTATCATCCGTCCAATCTTGGTTCTTCCTAAACCCAGTCCCAAGCTTGAGGGGGGGGGGGGGGGGGGGGGGGGGTGTATTAAGAAGCTTCAATGATCTGCGGAGAGAGAGTTCTTGGTTGTTATTCAAGAAGAATAAGCAACCAAGACTTAGCATTAAGATGGTACTCAATGAAGATGTACCTGGTTGTGCGAGCACTTAAACCTAACAAGAGGTCAGGTGAAAGGGGGAGAGATAAAGATCAGTGTGAGATGAGTACAAGAAGAATTAGTGATGTGCAAGGAAAGTCATATAAGACTTTAATCACAGTGATGCCATGATCCAGGGTCTTTGTGATGCCTTGGAGGCTTTACTCTTTTTCCCTCATCAAGGTTTTATCTCAAAGGGTTTTCCTTGGTGAGGTTTTTAATGAGGAAGCTCTTCAAGGTTCTAAGCTTGACTAAGGATCACCTATAGTCAAGCTTGACGGGGAGTATTAACTTGAAGAAGGAAATGGAGCTAAAGGAGGAGTTGGGTTGAGTTTGGGTCTTGTGCAAACTTAGGGAAAAACGTCCGGAGATTGTTTGAGAAGACTTTAGGAGTGTTTAAAGGTGTCCAGAAGAGTCTTGAAGCTGGTGCAAAGTTAGGGACAAGTCCAGGAGAGACGTATGGATCTATTTGGGAGCAAAAGGTCGATTGTGCAAAAATAGGGCGAGGTATGGACAGGAGGTCCATACCATCGACCGTACGGAACGCGCAAAAATAGGATGATCCAAAGATATTCTCATTTGATCTTTAAAGAGGGTTGGCGAGTCTGTGCAAAAATATGGCGAGTGGTACGGAAAAGAGGTCCGTACCATCAACCATGCAAGAATAGTGCGAGTGCTTTCCCGGATCAACCTGAAATGAAGATGTGCAAACTTAGAGCGGAAGATAAGCTTCGTCTGAGCTTGTGGACATTTTTGGATAAGGTCAGCCATTCATGAGCTGGCGTGATCTGTAAAGGAGAAGAAGCGTTGACCATGTATTTGGTCTGATACATGGGAGGTTCATGGGAGTTTTAACTTTTCCAATCAAAGGCCAGCCTTCCCTTTGACCAGAGCTCTCGTCAAATATTCAAGCATCACTCGGATTCACCCAAACTCCATCCTGGTCGTCCATTACTTCAAGCATTATCAAAGTGTTCTTGATTCAGATTTAGGTTTATGGTTCAAAAACTTGTAAAGCTTATAAATAAGCTATGTGTGGGCGATTTGTAATCAAAGGGAGTAAGGGGGATTTCCCCTCTCCACTTCATAATAAACAAAGTGTTCTTGAATCAGATTCTCTCTAGTCTACACCTTTCTTAATCTCTCTAATCTATCTTAATCTCTGTTAATCTCTGTTTGTGATTCAAGAAAAAACAAGTTTAGATTAGACACTTCTCATTTTCATTTCGAGTACTCTTTGCCGGAAAAGGGATTGTTCATCACATAACCTATCTACACTCTGAAAATCTAACAGGACCAAGGGTTCGCGTAAATTTATCTCTGGGAAAAATGATTTCTTTCAATGAGATTTATGAAGAGTTGGCGTTCAAAGATTTATTTCGTTTATGTTTGAGGAGGTATAACTCTAAGAACTTTGGAACAAGTTTTTCCTATATTCCGCATTTTAGGGGTAAAACGTTGCGAAACTGAGCTCTGAAATGTATAGAACTTGGTCGCTTGATGATAAGTTCATATTTCCGTTAACCGTATGGTACTTAGGACTGAGTCTTGTTTGAGGACTTTATCGTATGATTTCTGTTTTTTTGCTTAAACAATAATTATTTGTGTAGTCCTTACTCGGTGTTTTTAGAAGAATCGTGGATTGTCGTTTGGCCGTTGAGTGGGTGGATGGAGCGGTGGTCGCTCAAAGCTTTTTGTCCTGGCGTGAAGGCTGTATTCAGCCGCATAGCCGGGCAATTTGTATGTGAAGGGGGTAAACCACGCCAATTTTGTGCTAGTATTGAAGTCATGCTAGTTTAGAACTTTCGGTAAAGGGGATGCAAAATTCTAGTTCGTGTTGGGGTCAAACACAGTAATCTTGAAATCATTCTCTAGGATTTCTAAGTATCTCTTCCAAAGGAAACACATTCCAAACATTCCAAAAATGATTTTTGAGACGATGAAGAACCGCACACATGGTCTAGTCGCCCACGAGCGAATAGGAAAGCAGCATTATCTAGTCGCCCAAGGGAGAATAGACAAGCAACATGGTCTAGTCACCTATGGGCGACTAGACACGGAGCATAGTCTAGTCGCCCATGGGAGACTAGACACTCAACAATGTCTAATCATCCATGGGCAACTAGACACTCAATGATGCTAGTCGCACGTGGGCGAATACACCAGACCATCTTCATCATCCTCTCCGTCCTATCTTTGCTAAGAAGTCTATTGTTTTGTCTCGATTGGAGTATCCCTTAATGATTTACGATAAAAATTATAAAACTTGTTCTCTCGCCAAAATTTCAAGTCATCATGTAAAACGACAACGGTTAACTGAAACACCAACATTGTCTCGATTACATGATTGGTTTATTATTTTTTAGTACCAACACCGTATAAACGTATGAGGGAGAAATCTCTGAAAGAAATTGTAAAAATTTATAAAATCGCAAACGGCCCGAAAGGGTCTAAAGCATGATAAAAAGCCAACTTACGATTATAGACGAGAATGAACATGATTGCAATGACGGTCTACCGGATTTCCGCAAAAGATAAATGAAAAATAAGATAATTGTCGAGTCGCATGATAATTATGGAAAATCAAGAAGATAAGGAAGATTACCGCGGAAGATAAACTAGAATCGGGGCAGAAAAGAAAAGGAGACCGACTTTGGAGAACTAAATAAAGAAGAGCAAGACAAAGTGAAAGGGTATCCAAAAATTAGGCTTTGAGGGAAGTTATTTTATATTTAGGAGAACTTAAGATCTAGGCGGCTAAACTAGCGAGTTTCGCTACTTAGAACATTCAACTGTTCTGTTTCTTCTGTTCTCCACCGTTGATGGATTTTCGTCCCTCTTGTTTTCATGAATCTCTGTAAGTTCACTTTGTCTTAATCAATACATGCCTTTGTGCAATCTTTTTCGATATCTTGTTATTGTCTCTTTTTCGTTTTCGTGTGTTTACGCAGGAAATCCAGGACCTTAAGGAAAGTTGGGGCTTCTTGACTTTCCTCTATTAATGAAAATCGACAGTGTGAATTTTTCTTCCCACAGTTAAGCGCTAGAAAGAGGGGGGGGGGGTCGGATTCTCTAACACTATAATCATCGGACGATCAAGAAGCGGTATGTCTAACCAAACAGACAGCGCCACTTTCTCTTTAAAGGATAGAGCAACGGCCGATCAGGACAACAGTCACAATGATATCCTTGTCATCGTGTTGACGATCCAGAATATCAATGTCGCAAGAGTATTGGTTGACACTGGAAGCTCGGCCAATCTTATCTCCAAAGATACCTTCGAAATAATGAAAATCGAGCTCTCTAAAATCACAGAGAGTCCGAGTCTGATAGTGAAGGTTCTCGGGAGAAGCTACCATGATCCTCGGCTCAATGAACCTTGCGGTTAAAGCTAGGAGCATAACCAAAGTAATGGAATTTTTAGTCGCCAATCACCCTGCTTCGTACAACACAATCATGGGAGTTCCATGGCTAAATTCCATGCAAGCTATACCTTCAACATACCACTTGTGTGTCAAATTTCCGACTAACTCCGGAATCAAAACAATCTGGGGAGATTGAAATATATCGCAAGTCTGCTTCGCCGTGGAATTAAACCGAAAGCATTCAAAGGTAGAAATTCTGTCGAAAAACAAAAAGAAATAGACTTCCATCAAAAACGCCCAAGAACAAGATGAAACGGAAATCTTTTGGAAATTATGGAAAGCAAAGGCCTTAGAACAAAAGCGTGAACCAACTTGCGAACCCGTCGTGTCAGTATGTCTCGACTAGAACTTCCCTGAGCATTGCGTTGAAATCAGCGCTAACCTTTGCGAGCCCTTGAAAATGGAGCTTATAGCCTGTCTGAACACGAACCTATACACATTTGCTTGGGCTGTGGAAGACATGCCAGGGATCTATATCAAGATAACATGTCACGAACTCAACGTCAACCTAAATTTCAAACCCGTGAAACAAAAAAGACGAAAGCTGGGACCAGAATGCGCCACCGCAGTCAATGACAAGGTCGATAAACTCCTCAAAGTCAGATCCATAACGGATGTCAGATACCCAGACTGGCTCGCAAACCCCATTCTGATTAAAAAGAAAAACGAAAAGTGGTGAGTGGTGAGTTTGCGTTGATTTCACCAATATCAACAAGGCATGTCCTAAACATAGCATCCCATTAGCACACACCGATCGCTTGGTAGAAGCAATGACATGGAACGAACTCCTGTCTTTCATGGATACTTTCTCGGGATACAACCAAATTATGATGAATCTCGACAAAACCGCATTCATTACAGATCATGTTACTTGTTGTTACAAAGTTATGCCTTTCAGTCTCAAGAACGCATGCGCGAATTACCAACGACTCGTAAACCACATGTTCTCCGAGAAACTTGGAAAAACATCCATGATATACTCATAAAATCTCTCAAAGGACGCGATCACGTTGCCCACCTGCATGATTTTTTTGAAAGACTAAACATGCATAACATGAAACTAAACCCAGCCAAAGGCAGGTTCGCAGTGGCATCAGGGGAGTTACTCGAATATCTAGTCATATAGTGTGGAATCGAAGCTAACCCAAAAAAATCAATGCGCTGATCGAAATTTCCTCTCTAAGGACAAAGCGAGAAGAACAAAGGTTAACAGAGAGAGTAGCAGCGCTGAATCGCTTCATCTCGCGATCAATTGACAAATTCTTACCCTTCTATGACACCTAAAAAGGGAACAAAAAATTTGACTGGTCCGAGGAGTGCGAAAAAGCTTTCCAACAGTTAAAGCATTACTTGACCACTCCCTCAGTTCTTGTTAAACCCGACAAAGGGGAGCCTTTATTTCTATAAGTCGCAGTATCCACGACGGCTGTAAGCGACGTTCTCATCAGAGAAGAATGCGACGAGCAAAAACCAATTTTTTATGTAAGCAAAACCTTGCTAGATGCAGAGACACGGTACCGTCTAATGGATAAGCTAACACTCACCATCGTGATGTCAGCACGAAAACTGAGACCATACTTGTAGTGGCACGCGATCGTAGTCCTCACATCGTTCCCGCTACGAACAATTTTTCACAGCCCCAGTCAATCAGAGAGGCTAGCAAATTGGAGAGTCAAACTAAGTGAATACGATATCGAGTATCGGGCAAAGACTTGTGGAAAGTCGCAAGTACTCGCCGATTTCTTGGTAGAACTCCCCACAGAGGGTATCAAAAACCAAGAACCAAATTCAACATGGACACGACATGTCTTCATCCAAACAAGGCTTGGGGATTGAAATTCAACTCACGTCGCCGACTGGGGAAGTGTTGGAACAATGGATTAGTTCGAAGCTCTTGTCGTGGGTTTGCGGCTAGCTGATGGTCTCAAGATACGTAATATCTTATGTATTGCGACTCCCAAATAGTAGGAAAAAATTACAGCAGGGAATACCGAGAAAGAGACAAGAGAATAGATGCATACCTAAAACTCGTCCAGAATCTATCTCAGAACTTCGCTCAATTCGCCCTCACTTGAATTCCCCGGGCGGGAAACGTCCAGGCCGACGCCTTAGCGGCCTTAGCTTCAAGATCAAATCTGGGTCTAGAGTAATCTCTGTGGAATTCATAGAGCATCGAAGCATTGGGCCATCGGTCATCGTAAACCTAATCAACTCACAAGATGATGACGATGATGACATCCAGCCCGAGGAAAATACAGAAAAATCCGAGTACGGTTGCGATAAACCATGGATGGAAACAATCCTAGCGTACTTGCCAAAGGGATGCTCCCCGAAAAAGTGGACGGCCTGGAAAATAATAATCCAGGCCACACGATATGTCCTAGTAGACGGAGAACTCTACAAATGGAGGTTCTCCAGAACACTCATGACCAGCGTGGAAAGAGGCAAAGCGCGGAAAATCATGGAAGAGGTCCACTCTGGCAGGAGATCCTTCTCAATCAAAATAAAACGACATGGTTATGGCTAAGAATGATCAAAGATTGCAAGAGATTCACACGAAAGTGAAAAAAAATGCAAAAGACAGCACCAACGATCCATCAACCCGCAGAAGTACTCTCTTCAATATCAACGTCGTACCCGTTCATGAGGTGGTCGATGGATATCGTCGACCCTATGCATAACTCCAAACAAATACGCTTTCCCCTAGTCTTAACAGATTTCTTCTTGAAATGGGTCGAAACAGATTCATACGCGAGCATAAAGGACGTCCAAGTCAAAAGCTATGTAGGGAAAAATATCATCTGCAGGCACGAAATTCCATACGAAATCGTTACAGGCAGCATATATCAGTTCATCTCGACTAGATTCAAAGCATTATGCGAGAAATTGAAGATACGACTAACCAAGTCGACTCCCAGATACCCGCTAGACAACGACAATATCAAACTATTAACAAAACCGTCCTAGATTAGCTTGAGAAATACTTAGACGCGACAAAAGGTTAAATGGGACAAATAGCTCAAAGGGGTCTTATGGTCCCATCGAACGACTCCAAGACGAGCAACATGGAAACCCCATTCGCCCTCATCTATGGATCAGAATGCATGATCCCGGCGGAAGTCGAGTTTCCCGGAATTCGCAGGAGACTACTCCCAAAACACATAGACCAATATAATGTTATTAGAAGATCTCGACCTCATCAATGAGCGCTGGGATGGGGCTCTTACGCTAATTCAAAATTATCAACAAGCGGCCGCAAAGTACTATAACTCGAACATACGTAGCTGCAGATTCAAGGAAGGGGACTTAGTCCTACACAAACTTTTCCAGAACACCATTGAACGAAACGCAGGAAAACTCTGAGCAAACTGGGAAGGACCGTAACAAATCATATAAGTAGTCCAACCAGGTGTATACGAAAGCTCAAACATGCAAGACGTCAAAATTCCGAGAACCTGAAACGTGATGCACCTCAACAAATACTATCACTAAACAATCACGTCACAGCAAAATGAACTACAAGATGGCTTAATCCCCGAAAGTGGTATGTAGCAATTTGTCAGAAGACGAGTTCTCTAAAAAAGGGGGAGTAGGTACGTATACTACCATTTTTTCTAAATATCCGCTCACTCAGACACGATATTTTAAAAACAAAGTACGCAATAGAGAAAACACGGACAAACTTACTATAAGTCTCGTTAACTTTTTGATATAGCCTATTTATTACCAGTTTTAGGCCATGTTATAAACTCATTTAGGGTCTGTTATGTGTGTCTAGGCTATGTTTTGAGGTCTTTACAGGTCCATGTACGTTTTGGAGATATATGGAGATACTTGGAGCTTTTGGAGCATTTGGAGAGGAATAATCCGTAGCTGATCATTGAAGAGAATTTAAGTACGATATTACTATCGATCGACGATACAACGTTGACGTCGACCGATGCTACATGACGAAGACCGATCGATGTTGCACATCTGCCATTGATCGATGTCCAGTTCGCAGACAGCCTACTTTTCAAGTCCAAGTTAGAGACATGACACAAGATTACAAGATTACCCTTGGACGAGTTTTGACCTAAACTTTAGGGTTTTATATTTATACTTTATAGATTGCACCATTTGAGGTGTGCTGGGTTTGTGTGCTATCTAAGTGTGCTTGTTTTTCTTTTAGTTAGTGCTAGCATTTGTTGGTGTATTCTAAGTGTTCTTTGAAACCCCATTATTTTATCTATGTATTTTATTCAAATTATTCTTCTTACTTTAATTATGTCTGAGTAATTGTCAACTAGGTTTAGGGTCAATCAATGGTACTGATGGATTAGCCAAACAATAGGATTGTTAAGGTCATTACTAGATCTATTAATAGAATTTTGTTTATTGCTTGTGTTCTAGAGTAGCTAGCTGGAACCCTGATAATAGGATAGTTAGGCGCAAGCTAGAGCATGGTCTACTACCGAAATTTGTTATGTTGAGCTAGGTTGCTAGAAACAAACGAGAGTTGATTTTGTCAACCTAGTGAACTTATCGAACTAGGTCATAACGCTTGATTGAAGAAACCGTCGATCGACGCAGGATCATTGCCATCGATCGACGGTCGTTCCGTGTCAACAAGCGAGAGCTGAGACATTGGACTTGGTCAATAAATTAGGCGCGCATGCAAGAGCTGGTGACCTTTACATTAGATTTTGAGTTCTATAATTAAATACCTTTAACTTTTATCTACTATAATCCACTTGCCTGAAATCCTAGATCTAACATATTTCCATATTTACATTATTAGCATATTTCCATATTTACATTACTAGCATATTTTAATATTTACATTATTAGCATATTTCCATACTGCATCTATACCTTCTAATAAGAAATATTTCCTTGACCTGATTCTTTGCTACCAATATATATAGTTATCTAGCTTAGCCTTTAGAAATAAAAAAACTATTGGGTGCCTTTGTTCTCTGTGGATTTGATCCCTAAGTACTACACCTGATCTCTCTTGACAATAGTAATATTGTATTGCGTGTTAGGATTTAGGGTTAATTTGACAACTGTTTGTTTAGGATATTATTACCCTACTGAAACATAAAAGCACACCCCACGTCAAATTTGGTGTCATTGCCGGGGAACTTTGATTGCCATTAGATTTATTTTCTAGGACTTAGTCTAGTTTTGTTACTTTCAAGGTTACTTATTTTTGTTTTTCTTTGTTTTTCAGGTGCATGAAAAAGAGTACCAGTAGCAACAAAAGACAAGAATTAATGTTCTCTGACCCACAGCAACTCGAACGCACGATCCACAAAGAAAGACATCATGCATCGATCGACGGCATACCTTCAGCATCGACTGATACATCTTTACGGACAACATCAACCAGCATCAAAACTCTACCATCGACCGATACCATATCTCTAGCATCGACTGATATTGATCATATACCATCGATCGACAGCACCTCATCTGCATCGATCGACGACAGCGCATCATCTGCATCGATCGACGACAACAGAAGAGTTCCAATGGTTGCGCCTATAATTGTGGTTCAGAACGAGAATGGAGACTTGCATGACCTCAACGGTCATCTGCGTAATGCAGCAGGTCAAAGGATAGACAATCAAGGGGCTATTAACCCTGATACAAGAGCATAAACTAATTCCCAAGCTACCAGAAGTGCAGAGATTTCAAAACCAACCAGGAGACCATGGATCGAAGTTATGTTTGAAAAGATACTAAGGGAACAGCAGAAGATGATGGTGAATTTCAATGACAAGTTAGATTTCTTGTACCTACATCTAAAAACAAAAAAAGAAGATATCAGCATCCGCATAGAAAAGTTGGAAATCCAAATGACGCATTATAATGAAGCCCTTGCAAAATACGAAGTTCTGGTCAAAAAAGAAGAAGAGACTGGGTAGAAGCATCACGTGAATGCTGTGATTGATGATGATTTTTGGGTAGAAGTAAAGAAAGAGAAGCCGCAGAAGAAAGGAAATCCGAGTTTGTTGAGCAGACCACAAGAGCATCGATAGACACAAGCCACTACAAATCGATTGACAGTTCCTGTTAACTCGACGGAATCGGGGATAGCTTCACGCTTCGTTCGAGGCATAGGTCGCACAATCGATCGATGGTACCCTGTGGCAAAACGAGTTGATAGACCAAATGTCACGAATACCTCAACTCCTGAGCAGAAGAGGGATTCATCAGAGCCTATCATAGCTGATAAAGATGCCAAGGACATCCTAGGAGGGAGCCAATAATTACTCTAAAGAAGAAAAGTGATCCTGGGATGTTTTTGGTGCCATGTCAGATCAAAAGCCTTGAATTTCCCAATGCCCTATGCGACATCGGATCATCAGTGAGCATCATACCCAGAGCTATAGCATAGAAGATAAACCTCAGAATAGAGACTTCCAACAATTCTTTCATCGTTTTGGACTGTTCTAGAGTAGACTCAGTAGGTATATGCAGAGATGTCCCACTGCGAATTCAAAACGTCCTAGTCCTGATAGATTTCCATGTTATGGACATCCATATCAATTGGAACTCTACCTTATTACTGGGAAGAGCTTTCATGGCCGCCGTAGGAGCTATCTGTGATATGAAGACAAACATGTTGTGCCTTTCCTTCATTGATCATAATATTTATTATGAATTATACAAGAATAAACCTTCCCTCACGAGATTGTGTAATGATGCAGAGCTTATGGCCACATGTTTCTGCGATTACGAGTGTAATGAGGAATCGGTAGATGGAGCATCGATCGACACCCAACCCCTTGGATCGATCGACAATCTTGCACACCAGCAATCGATCGATACCCACCCTTCAACATCGATCGACACCCATACCCCAGAACCGATCCATACCCACCATGCTGATTAGAATCACAACCCAGCCTACCTCGAATACGACGAAAACTACAAAGAAGAAGAGCTGATCGAGTGCCGAGGGCTTACTATGGAAAAGGCTGGAGTTTTTCATGTTTTCCATGAACCGGGGAAACTGACATCGATCAACGGCAACCCTACACCATCGATCGATACTGAACACGAAGCAGAAACTGAACATGATTAAGCAGAAGAACACAACACAGAAGCTGGTTATCTACAACCAGATGAGTTTGGTATTATGAGAGATCCAGACAGTCACGCAAGAGCTATGGATGGAAGAATTCTAAACGTCACAAAGGAGGATGTAGCATATATACTTGCAATGGGTAATGGAGCTGGAAACCTTTTTGGGCACCGGTCTGATCACCGAGCATCGATCGACAAGAACCACAGACCATCGATCAACACCAATTGGGCACGCCAAGGCTACGGTGAAGCCTACAAAGAATATGACTTAGAGTATAATGCGAATGAACATGACTGGATAATGGACGCGAGAGTAGGCAATCCAACATCAACAATCGGCCTATCTTGGCCATCAAACGACATCAAACGAAATCCATACCCTTCACTTGGACCAGAAGAAACAAAAGCTGGTTATCTCAGACCCGACGAGTTTGGAAGAGCAACGAAGATGTAGCCACTTGTTTTCCAAGTGCTGATCAATCTCCTTTCTAGTCAGAGAATTCAGAATGTCGAGCTTACGACTCTAACCAAGCGTTGAGTGGGAGGCAACCCACTGTTTAGTAAGTTTTAATTAATTGTTATTCTTCATTTATTACTAATTTTAGTATTTATTTATTTCAGATAAAAAAAACGTAGGAAGACAATATGCATAGAGCATCGACCGACACTTGATCACTGCCGATCGATGGAGTAAGCACCGCATCGATCGATATGCACTTTACTGTGTCGATCGACGATCACCATCAGCGAGCAAGTGTATCAATTTTTCCTTGTTAACATTGGTTCTTATAATTTATTTCTTCCCCAATCTCCGACTGTATAACACTGAAGATAGTGTTGTTTAAGTATGGGGGAGGTATTACTGATATTGTGTTTGATTTTAAGTTTTATAAAAAATAGGAACTTTCTGGTTTAGCATCGATCAACAACCATATCCCACCATCGATCGACGCTTTCTTACAGAGAGAGGTATCGAGTACTATACTCAAGCTAATTACTTATAATTTAATTTTTTTCTAACCAATCATGGGCGGATTACACTAGGGACAGTGTAATTTAAGTCTGGGAGAGGTTTGCTAATGTTATTTGATTGTTTTGAGTGTTATTTATATCTATGTAAGCTATTTTGAAAAAAGCTTTTATTGAGTCAGGAAGGAGATTATGATCTAGATTGATTAACCATGCTATAAGCACCATTCTTAGAAGGTTATTTGCAGAGATTACTAAAGATACCAAAGTGGATCATCATGCCACTATATCACACTTGCTTACAAAGTTTGGAGGAACCGAAGCTGATTTCCAACACTAATCCTGAATTTATTTGCTTCCTTTGGGATTTGGTATACATTGGATTGGATTCCTTCTGCAAGTCTGGAAGGTAAAAGTATGTGTGCTTCTGATTCCCCTCTCTCTCCCCTTCAGATTAAAAAAGGTGTCGAACAAGATTTGGTGGCTACAACCATTAAAGCTTGATTCATATGATCATAGAAAGAGATAAAAGGTCAAAAAGAAGTGAACATGATCCGGTGGCAAAAACCATTAGGGCTTGATTCATGGAAGCTTATCCAAATATCTCAGTCAGTTAAAAAAATAAAATGATACCCTCAAAAGAAGGGACACATTGATTGAGAAGAAGTGAGAAGAGAGAGAGGAAAGGAAACAGAGAAGGTTGCCTGTGTGTTCAGACACTTGCAGAGGTAAGAGTCCATGTGTCCTTTGTTCGTAGAATGGATTTGGTTGCTATACTAGGATGAGGTATATAAAGTTTCTCTGTGATTGACTTGACAGGATGTGGTTGCAATAAAGCAAGGTGACAATTATACTTAGACAATATGTGAGTCTTCGCTTTTCAAAACATCTTCCACAGCTTGTTTGCTAGAGGACAAGCAAAAGGTTAAGTCTGGGGGAGTTGATATAGCCTATTTATTACCAGTTTTAGACCATGTTATATAATCTATTTAGGGTATGTTATGTGTGTCTAGGCTATGTTTTGTGGTCTTTACAAGTCAAGGTATGTTTTGAAGATATATGGAGATACTTGGAGCTTTTGGAGCATTTGGAGAGGAATAATCCAAAGTTGATCATTGAATAGAATGGAAGTAGGAGATTACCATCGATCGACGATAAAACGTTGGCGTCAACCGATGTTACATGACCCAGATCGATCGATGTCGCACATTTGCCATCAATCGATGTCCAGTTCGCAGACAGCCGGCTTTCAAGCCCAAGTTAGAGACATGAAACAAGATTGCAAGATTACCCTTGGACGAGTTTGACATAGACTTTAGGTTTTATATTTATACTTTATGTATTGCACCATTCGAGGTGTGATGGTTTTGTGTGCTATCTAAGTGTGCTTGTTTTTCTTTTAGTTAGTGCTAGCATTTGTTGGTGTATTCTAAGTGTTCTTTGAAACTCCATTATTTTATATATGTATTTTATTCAAATTATTCTTCTTACTTTAATTATGTCTGAGTAATTGTCAACTAGGTTTAGGGTTTATCAATGGTACTGATGGAGTAGCTAAACAATAGAATTGATAAGGTCATTACTAGATCTATTACTAGAATTGTGTTTATTTCTTGTCTTCTATAGTAGCTAACTAGAACCCTGGTAATAAGATAGTTAGATCCAAGCGAGAGCATGGTATACTACCGGAATCTATTCTGTTGAGCTAGGTTGCTAGAAACAAACGAAAGTTGATTTAGTCAATCTAGTGAACTTATCGAACTAGTTCTTTACGCTTGATTCAAGAAACCGTCGATTGACGCAGGATCATTGCCATCGATCGACGGTCATTCCTTGTCAACAAGCGAGAGCTGAGACATTGGACTTGGTCAATAGATTAGGCGCACATGCGAGAGCTGGTGTCTTTTACATTAGATTTCAAGTTCTATGATTAAATACCTTTAACTTCTATATACTATAATCCACTTGCCTGAATCCCTAGATCTAGAACATTTCTATATTTTCATATTGCATCTATACCTTCTATTGTGTGTTAGGATTAAGGGTTAATTTGAGAGGTCTCGCATGCGTGTAACAACCTAGTTCAATGGAGCCTATTGACGTGGGGTGTGTTTTTATGTTTCAGTAGGGTTATAATATCCTAAACAAACTGCTGTCAAATTAACCCTTAATCATAACACACAATACAATAATACTCTTGTCAAGAGAGATCAGGTGTAGTACTTAGGTATCGAATCCACAGAGAACAAAGACATCCAATAGATTTCTTATTTCTAAAGGATAAGCTAGGTAACTATATATATTGGTAACAAGTAATCAGGTCAAGGAAATATTCCTTATTAGAAGGTATGGAAATATGCAAATAATGTAAATATGAAAAATATGCTAGTAATGTAAATATGGAAATATGCTATTAATGTAAATATGGAAATATGCTAAATCTAGGGTTTCAGGCAAGTGGATTATAGTAGATAGAAGTTAAAAATATTTAATCATAGAACTTGAAATCTAATGTAAAAGACACCAGCTCTCGCATGCGCGCCTAATTTATTGACCAAGTCCAATGTCTCAGCTCTCGCTTGTTGACACGGAATGACCGTCAATCGATGGAAATGATCCGGCATCGATCGACAGTTTCTTGAATCAAGCGTTATGACCTAGTTCGATAAGTTCACTAGATTGACTAAATCAACTCTCGTTTGTTTCTAGCAACCTAGCTCAACAGAATAGATTCCGGTAGTAGACCATGCTCTCGCTTGCGCCTATCTATCCTATTATCAGGGTTCTAGTTAGCTACTCTAGAACACAACCAATAAACACAATTCTATTAATAGATCTAATAATGACCTTAACAATTCTATTGTTTGGCTAATCCATCAGTACCATTGATAAACCCTAAACCTAGTTGACAATTACATGGACATAATTAAAGTAAGAAGAATAATCTGAATAAAATGCATAAATAAAATAATGGGGTTTCAAAGCACACTTAGAATACACTAGCAAATACTAGCACTAACTAAAAGAAAACAAGCACACTTAGATAACACAAAAAAAAAATCACACTTAGCATGGTGCAATAAATAAAGTATAAATAAAACCCTAAAGTTTAGGTCAAAACTCGTCCAATGGTAATCTTGTAATCTTGTGTCATGTCTCTAACTTGGGCTTGAAAATTGGCTGTCTGCGAACTGGTCATCGATCGACGACAGATGTGCAACATCGATCGATCTTGTTCATGTAACATCGGTCGACGCCAACGTTGTATCGTCGATTGATGGTAATCTCGTACTTCAATTCTCTTCAATGATCAGCTACGGATTATTCCTCTCCAAATGCTCCAAAAGCTCCAAGTATCTCCATATATCTCCAAAACGTATTTGGACCTGTAAAGACCTCAAAACATAGCCTAGACACACATAACATACCCTAAATAGAGTCTATAACATGGTCTAAATCTGGTAATAAATAGGCTATATCAACTCCCCAGACTTAACCTTTTGCTTGTCCTCAAGCAAACAAGCTGTGGAAGTTGTTTTGAAGAGCAAAGAATCACATATTGTCTAAGTATAACTGTCACCTTGCTTTATTGAAACCACATCCTATCAAGTCAATCATAGAGAAACTTTATATACCATATCCTAGAATAGCAACCAAATCCATTCTATCAACAACTTAGCAAATACTTGTCTGACTCGCCCATCTACTTATTTTATTTCTTTGCATAAAATAAAAGCGCAGGCTTTACCTTGGGAGCATCGATCAAGGGACACATGAACTCTTACCTCTGCAAGTATCTGAACACATAGGCAACCTTCTCTGCTTCTTTTCCTCTCTCTCTTCTAAGTCAATGTCTCCCTTCTTTTGAGGGTATCATTTTTTTTTTACTTGACTGAGATATTTGGATAGGCTTCCATGAATCAAGCCCTAATATTTTTTGCCACCAGATCCTGTTCACTTCTTTTTGACCTTTTTATCTCTTTCTATGATCATATGAATCAAGCTTTAATGGTTGTAGCCACCAAATCCTGTTCGAGTCCTTTTTTAATCTGAAGGGGAGAGAGAGGGGAATAAGAAGCACACAAACTTTTACCTTCCAGACTTGGAGAAGAAATCCGATTCAATGTATACCAAATCCCAAAGCAAGCAAATAATGTAAGGATTAGTATTGGAAATCAGCTTCGGTTCCTCCAAACTTTCTAAGCAAGTGTGATATAGTGGCAGGATGATCCACTTTGGTATCTCTAGTAATCTCTGCAAATAACCTTCTAAGAATGGTGCTTATAGCATGGTTAGTCAATAATAAATCTAGATCATAGTCTCCTTCTCGACTCAATAAAACTTTTTTTTTAAAAACTTATATAGATATAAATAATACTGAAAAACAATCAAATAACATTAGCAAACCTCCCCCAAACTTAAATTACACTGTCCCCAGTGTAATCCGCCCCGGATTGTTTAGAAAAAAGTAATCAGAAGTAATTAGCTTAAGTATAGAACTCGATACATATTTCTGTAAGAGAGCGGCGATCGATGGTGGGAAATGGGTGTCGATCGATGCTAAATCGGAAAGTTCCTATTTCTTATAAAACTGCTCGTTGATGGTGACCGTCTATTGACACAGTTAAGTGCCTATCGATCGATGCGGTGCTTACTCCGTCGATCGGCAGTGATCAAGTGTCGGTCGATGCTCTATGCAGATTGTCTTCCTCGGTTTTTTTTTTGTTTTGAATAATCTTAAATAAATAAATACAAAAATTAGTAATAAATGAAGAATAAAAACTAATGAAAACTAATGAAAACTTACTAAACAGTGGGTTGCCTCCGACTCAGCGCTTGGTTAGAGTCGTAAGCTCGACATTGTGAATGCTCTGATTAGAAAGGAGGTTGATCAACACTTGGAAAACAAGTGGCTACATCTTCGTTGCTCTTCTGAAACCATGTACCAACGAAGTTTCTGATTGCCTCATCTCCTCTGATTTTCTCGTTCTTGATGATCTCCTTAGCGGCCTCCAGTGAATGCATTCTTCTTTGTAGATTTTCAATACTGTGCTGGAGCATTCTAAGTCTGGCAGCTGTAGTGTCTGACATTTCCTCTAGTTGCTGAGAAACATCTTCCTTCATAAGGTACTGAGAAAAAACAATATCAGAGAACCTTTCTTCTAAGTAGCGTTCTGCTGCAAACTTCTCTTTGTCGAACTTAGTATCGAACGATGGCAAGGTGTTGTCGTTGATCGATGTCACTCCATCGGGTATAGTCGCATTCTGTCTCTGAAAAGTATCCATGTCTTGCTTCATCTCATCCATGCGTGTAGTCAAATTCGTGAGGCATTTATCTATAGGATAGTAAATGTCATCAAGCCTCATTTAGAATTCATCAATTGACATCTTCTGAGCTTGGTAGATCGCATGCACAATATCACTACTCTCTGCTCTACTGTATGTCTCTTGCTTCTGCTCCGTGTTGTCGATCGAATCTGGTACCTGTGCATCGATCGATGGCTGTTGCGAATGTCCAAAGAAATTTCCTGATTGTCCAGCCATGACAAGGGCGTCTGCTACATCTTTGTTTGGTAGAGTTAGATTTCTCCCATAAAGACCTCGTGCACATCCTTCTACATCTCTGAAAATTCCAAACTCATCGGGTCTGAGATAACCAGCTTCTGTTTCTTTTTGTCCAAGTGAAGGGTCTGGATTTCGTTTGATGTCGTTTGATGGCCAAGATAGGCCGATTGTTGATGCTGGATTGCCTAATCTCGCGTCCATTATCCAGTCAGGTTCATTCGCATCATACTCTAAGTCATATTCTTCGTAGGCTTCACCGTAGCCTTGGCGTGCCCAATTGGTGTCAATCTATGGTCTGTGGTTCCTGTCGATCGATGCTCGGTGATCAGATCGGTGCCCAAAAAGGTTTCCAGCTCCATTAGCCATTGCAAGTATATCTGCTACATCCTCCTTTGTGACGTTCAGAATTCTTCCAGCCATAGCTCTTGTGTGACTGTCTGGATCTCTCATAAGACCAAACTCATCTGGTTGTAGTTAACCAGCTTTTGTGTCGTGTTGTTTTGCTGAATCATGTTCAGTTTCTGCTTCGTGTTCAGCATCGATCGATGGCGTAGGGTTGCCGTTGATCGATGTCAATTTCCCCGGTTTATGGGAAACATGAAAAACTCCAGCCTCTTCCATAGTAAGCCCTCACTCGATCAGCTCTTCTTCTATGTAGTTTTCATCGCATTCGAGGTAGGCTGGGTTGTGATTGTAATCAGCATGGTGGGTGTGGATCGGTTCTTGGGTATGGGTGTCGATTGATGTTGAGGGATGTGTATCGATCGATTGCTGTTGTGCAAGACTGTCGATTGATTCAAGGGGTTGGGTGTCTATCAATGCTCCATCTACTGATTCCTCATTACACTCGTAATTGCAGAAACATTTGGCCACAAGCTCTGCATCATCACACAATTCGATCAGGGTAGCTTTGTTCTTATTTTTAATAGGTTCATAAAATATATTTTTATCAATTAGAGATAGATACAACCTGTTTAACTGCATGTCGCATATGGCTCCCACAGTAGCCATGAATGCTCTCCCAAGTAGTAGCGAAGAGTTCCAATCTCTCTAGATATCCATCACATGAAAGTCTACTGGGACTAGGGTGTTGTTAATCTGCACTGGAACGTCCTTTACCATCCCTCCTAAGTTCACTCTTGTGCAGTCTACAAATGTTAACGAATCATCGGAGGTTTCCACTCTTAGGTTCAGCTCCTCTGCCATAGACTTTGGCATAATGCTCACTGAAGATCCAGTGACGCAGAGGCCTTAAGGTATTTGTTTCCTTCGATGAAGCATGGAATCACAAACTTCCAAGGATCACTTTTCTTTTACAAACTGGTCCTATGCTTCATCTTTTCTTTGAGGTGATTGAACATGGTTTCTATGTCATCATCTGTTTCCTTTGAAAAATATCCACAATCTGTGAGTATAATAAGCTTCATTAAAAGATATATCTAAAGGAATTTTAAAAACTCTTTTGGCAAAGCCATCCATCTCCTTTTCATTGGCTTCTCTGCGCAGATGTTTTGGGATCTTTTGCCTCCTCCATGAGTGTCCTTCGTCTTCTCTATCAAGATCTGTAGATTCATACGTGTTTGTGTTATGTTCTAAAATTGTTGTCGTGGGACGCATAAATAGACTTGCGTTGAGGTTGGGCAAACGGACTGGGTTTCCAGGCTGTCGATCGATACCAGGCATGGAGTGTCGATTGATTACTTTGTCTCTATGTCGATCGAGCTCGTGACCATGGTGTCGATCGATGTTAGTTGATTCGCATGAGGCTATTGATTATGTAGGTTTCACCATCGGTCGATGCTCGTTGTTTTGCGTCGATCGATGCAGATGGAAATTGCTGAAGAATATAGAGTTTTCCACACGAAAGTTTCTTTCTTTGGGTTTCACTTTCTGCCAGAAATCCTCATCAATCAATGCATTGACACGGTGCCTTTGCCCAGTCTCCATCTTCTCCTTAATCAGGCTCTCATGTCTCCTAATGGTCTCACTTTTTTTTTGCATCACTTGATTCTCCAACTTCTTCACATGGGTATTGAGGTTTTCAAACTTGGTGTTGAGTTTGAGGTACAAATCATCTATCTTTCCGTTGAAATCCATAATCATCTTCTGCTGTCCCTCTAAAACTCTATCAACCATTGCTTCAATCTTCCTTCCCTTAGTTTATGGAGGAGGATTTTGGTAATAGGAAGATCCATATGTCTTGTCGTTGTTGGAGGGTCTTCGCTGTGAATTCTGATTATAGTTACTCCTTTGACTAGTACCATAGGAATTCCTGCTGAAACCTGGATCCCTTGTCTCTAGAAACCATTCCCATCAATGTAGTTCACATACTCTTCTTCATCGTCTCCAAACTCTATCGTTTCTACCTCTGCAAAAGAAACATGTTTTCTGAAAAAATTCTGGACACTATCCAACTTTGCTTTTACCTCATCAATATGCTCCTTGCTTATTGTTCGAGTTGATTTCTTCCTCTCAAAATCTATGTTCTTGGTACTGCTGCTAAATGCCAGATTCTCAATCAATCTTGTAGCTTCTTCAGGGCTCCTGGTGCTGAAATTTCCTTCACTAGGTGTGTCCAAAGCCATCAGATACTGCAGTTCAATACCTTTGAAGAAAGTGCTAAGAAGCTGCACTTCGTTGAACCCATGATGTGGACAGTCTCCCTGGTATGACTTAAATCTGATCCATGAGTTTTTGAAAGACTCTGAAGGCTTTTGTGAAAAAGTAGCAATCTTGCTCCTCAGATCTTCTGCTCTTGCGTCATCAAAGAAGTTACGCAAGAAAGCGTTCTTAATGTCAGTCGAGGATGTTAGAGATCTTGGTGGTAGCTGCATAAGCCAATATGAAGCTTCTCCAGCAAGTGAGTACTTAAAAAGCTTATAGAAAAGATAGTCCCCAGGGACTCCATTGGCTTTAATAGCAGTCACTAGATCCTCAAATCGCTCCAGATGATCCAAAGAGTGCTCGTGTCGCAACCCCTGGTAAGTCATCTGCGCTACAAGTCTGAAGTAAGCGGGCTTGATCTCAAAATTTTCCTCTGAAAAGCTGGAGGACGAATGGCGAATCTGTTGGCGTAGTACTGGTCTGGACGGTTGTAGTCAGCCAGCGTTCTTTGAGCACCTTGGGCGTTAGCTTCAGGTTGACCTATTGCAGCGTCTGCTTCTGCTTCATGGATTATAGCCCCCTGATTGTCTATCATGTGACCTGATGCACTACGCAGATGACCGTTGAGGTCATGCAAGTCTCCATTCTTATTATGAAGCACAATTATAGGCGCAACCATCTGAACTCATCTGATGTCGTCGATCGATGGCATATGATCAATATTGGTCGATACTAGAGATCTGATATCGTTCGATGGTTGAGTTCTGATGCCGGTTGATGATGTCCATAAAGATGTATCAGTCGATGCTAAAGGTATGCCATCGATTGATGCGTGCGTCTTTCTTTGCGGATCGTGCGTTCGAGTTGCTGGGGGTCAGAGAACAGTAAGTCTTGTCCTTTGTTGCTCCTAGTACTCTTTTGCATGCACCTTAAAACAAAGATAAATAAAAATAAGTAACCTTGAAAGTAACAAAACTAGACTAAGTCCTAGAAAATAAATCTAATGGTCATCAATGTTCCCCAGCAACGACACCAAATTTGACGTGGGGTGTGTTTTAGTAGGGTAATAATATCGTAAACAAACAACTGTCAAATTAACCATAAATCCTAACACACAATACAATAATACTCTTGTCAAGAGAGATCAGGTGTAGTACTTAGGGATCGAATCCACAGAGAACAAAGGCACCCAATAGATTTCTTATTTCTAAAGACTAAGCTAGGTAACTATATATATATTGGTAGCAAGTAATCAGGTCAAGGAAACATTTCTTATTAGAAGGTATAGATGCAATATTGAAATCTGATAATAATATAAATATGGAAATATGTAGTAATGTAAATATGGAAATATGCTAATAATGTAAATATGTAAATATTCTAGATCTAGGATTTCATGCAAGTGGATTATAGTAGATAGAAGTTAATGGTATTTAATCATAGAACTCGAAATCTAATGTAAAAGACACCAACTCTCGTATGCGCGCCTAATTTATTGACCAAGTCCAATGTCTCAGCTCTCGCATGTTGACATGGAATGACCGTCGATCGATGGCAATGATCCTGCGTCGATCGACGGTTTCTTAGATCAAGCGTTATGACCTAGTTCGATAAGTTCACTAGATTGACTAAATCAACTCTCGTTTATTTTTAGCAACCTAGCTCAACAGAATAGATTCCGATAGTATACCATGCTCTCTCTTGCGCCTAACTATCCTATAATCAGGGTTCTAGTTAGCTACTCTAGAACACAACCAATAAACACAATTCTATTAATAGATCTAATAATGACCTTAACAATTCTATTGTTTGGATAATCCATCAGTACCATTGATAAACCCTAAACCTAGTTGACAATTACTCATACATAATTAAAGTAAGAAGAATAATCTAAATAAAATGCATATATAAAATAATGGGGTTTCAAAGCACACTTAGAATACACTAGAAAATGCTAGCACTAACTAAAAGAAAACAAGCATACTTAGCATGGTGCAATACCTATAGTATAAATAAAACCTTAAAGTCTAGGTCAAAACTCGTCCAAGGGTAATCTCGTAATCTTGTTTCATGTCTCTAACTTGGGCTTGAAAGTCGGCTGTCTGCGAACTAGTCATCGATCGACGACAGATGTGCAACATAAATCGATCTTGGTCATGTAACATCGGTCGACGCCAACATTGTATCGTCGATCGATGGTAATCTCGTACTTCAATTCTCTTTAATGATTAGCTACGGATTATTCCTCTCCAAATGCTCCAAAAGCTCCAAGTATCTCCATATATCTCTAAACGTACCTGGACCTGTAAAGACCTCAAAATATAGCCTAGACACACATAACAGACCCTAAATAGAGTCTATAACATGATCTAAAACTGGTAATAAATAGGCTATATCATCTATTCTAGCACAGAACCTACTCTCGTAGTCGTCCATATCCTACTTTTGAGATCCTAGTTAGCTACTCTAGAATGCAAGCATTAAGCACAACTAAATTGATGGATATTAACTCAACCTAGCAATCCTAGTTTTGGGCTAATCCATGATTGTTATCATTCAACCCTAAATCTAGTTGATAACTACTCAGACATAATCAAAGAAAGATCAATAGTCTGAATGTAATGCATAGATAAAATACTAGAGTTCCAATACAAAACTCTGTGAGGAGTTATGAATCTTCTCCCCTAAAACTATAATAGAAAACTAAACTCTCCAGGACATCTCTGTGTTATACATAAAGCATAAATATAAAACCCTAAAATTTAGGTCAAGACTCATCCATGGCATCTTCGTCATTTGTCTCTAACTTGGGCTTGAAATCGGTTGTCTGTGATTTGGCCGTCGATCGATGGCAAGTGTGCAACATCGACAGACCTTGGTCTTGTAAAATTGGTAGGTGCCAAGGTTGTGTCGTTGATCGAAGACTGTCTTGTACTTCAACTCTCTAAACGATCAGCTACAAATTATTCTCTTCTAAATGCTCCAAAAGCTCCAAGTATCTCCATATATCTCCAAAACGTACATGGACCTGTGAAGACTCAAAACGTACTCTATACACACATAATATACCCTAAACATAGCCTATAACATGGCCTGAAACTGGAAATAAATGAGCTATATCAACTCCCTTAAACTTAACCTTTTGCTTGTCCTCAAGCAAACAAAGCCCGTGAAAGAGGTTTTGAAAAGCGGAGACTCAGATAATGTCTAAGTATAATTGTCACCCTACTTTGTTGCAACCACATCCTATCAAGTTAATCATAGAGAAACTGTATATACCCTATCCTAGTACAACAACCAAATCCATTATACCAACAACTTAGCAAATAATAGCATGACTCACACCTTACTGATTTCATTTCTTTGCATAAAATAAAAGTGCAGGCATTACCCTGGGAGTATCGAGCAAAGGACACATGAACTCTTACCCCTGCAAGTATCTGAGTAACTAAGCATAAAGTCTTCTTTGATCCCTTTCTTCCCTTTTTTCTCTCTTCTCTGGATCTTTTTAGATCTCAAATCCAACGATCAATGTTGTTTAACACAAACATTTTGCCATCTTCTTTTCTTTTCTTTTCTTTTTCTTTTCTCTTTTGCTTTTAGGGCAAAGTTGTAGGCAAATAGTGGGGTCATCGGTAATGTACCTACCCCTCGCTTCCAACAATGTGTGATCATTCCTCCGAATCAGAATAATGGGGTCATCGGTAATCTACCTACCCGTCTGCATCTCTAGAAGTTATCTCAATCTTTTAAGCTTTTAGGTAGATGCTGAAGGGAGAGAGAGAGAGAAGGGAACCAGAGGTGCAATGACTTGTACCTACAGACTTGCAAAACGGAATTTGATCCAGTGTATACCAAGCCCCAAAGCAAGCAAATAATGTCAGGATTGGAGTTGGAAATCAGCTTCGGTTCTTCCAAACTTTCTAAGCAAGTGTGATATAGTGGTAAGATGATCCACTTTGGCATCTCTAGTAATCTCTGCAAACAACCTTCTAAGAACCGTGCTAAAGTGTGGTTAGTCAATAATAAATATTTATCATAGTCTCCTTCTTGACTCAATAAATTTTTTGGAAGACTTATGTATTTATAGTAAATAAGACTCAAAACAAATCAAATAGCATTATCGAACCTACCCCAGACTTAAATTACAGTGTCCCCAATGTAATCCATCTCGGACTGCTTAGGATAAATTAAATCATAAGTAAACAGTGTAAGTACAAAACTCGATACCTCTCTATGTAAGAGAGTGTCGATTGATGGTAGGCGGGTGTGTTCGATCGATGGTCACGATCCATTGTCGACTGGTGGTACCTCTATTGTGTCGATCGATGGTGGACTCAAACAGTCTACAAAACAAAGTAAAACTCGAAATTAATAGTCGGATAAGTAAAAAATAAATAAAAACTTACTAAACAGTGGGTTGCCTCCCACTCAGCGCTTGGTTATAGACTTAAGCTCGAAGTTGTGAACATTCTGACTAGTATGGAGGTGGATCAACACTTGGAAAACAAATGTCTACATTTTCTTTGCTCCTCTGAAACCATGTACCAAAGAAGCTTCTCATTGCCTCATCTTACTGGCTTTCTCATTTTTTATAATCTACCTAGCAACCTCCACTGAATGCATTCTTCTTTGTAGATTCTCAATACTGCGTTGTGGCATTCTAAAAGACACTGAAGGCTCTTGTGAAAAAGTAGCAATCTTGCTCCTCAAATCTTCTTCTCTTGCATCATCAAAAAAGTTACGCAAGAAAGCGTTCTTAATGTATGTCCAGGATGTCAGAGATCTTAGTGGTAGCTGCTTAACCCAATATGAAGCATCTCCAGCAAGTGAGTACTTGAAGAGCTTATGAAAAGATAGTCCTCAGGGACTTCATTAACTTTAATAGCAGCCACCAGATAATCAAATCGCTCCAGATGATCCATAGGGTGCTCGTGTCGGAACCCATGGTAAGGCGTTTGTGCTACAAGACCGAAGTAAGCGGGCTTGATCTCAAAATTGTTTCACTGAAAAGCTGGAGGAAGAATGACGGATCTGTTGGCGTAGTACTGGTCTGGACGGTTGTAGTCAGCCAGCGTTATCTGAGCAGCTTGGGCGTTAGCTTCAGGTTGAGTTATTGCAGCGGCTGCTTCTAGTTAAGGGATTATAGTCCCTTGATTGTCTATCCTTTGACCTGCTGCATTACTCAGATGACCGTTGAGTTCATGCAAGTCTCCATTCTCATTATGAACCACAATTATAAGCGCAACCATCTGAACTCGTCTGCTGTCATCGATCAATGCGGATGAGGTGTTGTCGATCGATGCTATATGATCAATATCGGTCGATGGATGAGTTTTGATGCCGGTCGATGCTATCCGTAAAGAAGTTTTGGTCGACGCTGAAGTTATGCCGTCGATCGATGCTGGTCGTCTTTCTCTACGGATCATGCGTTTGAGTTGTTGTGGGTCAGAGAACAGTAAGTCTTGTCCTTTGTTGCTCCTGGTACTCTTTTGCATGCACCTGAAAAACAAAGAAAAAGAAAAATCAGTAACTTTGAAAGTAACAAACCTAGATTAAGTCCTAGAAAATAAATCTAATGGCGATCAATGTTCCCCGACAACGGTGCCAAATTTGATGTGAGTGTGTTTTTATGTTCTAATAGGGTATAAATATTCTAAACAAACAACTGTCAAATTAACCCTTAATCCTAACACACAAAATAATAATACCCTTGTCAAGAGAGATCAGGTGTAGTAAGAGAACAATGGCACACAATAGGTTTCTTATTTTTAAAGACTAAGCTAGGTAACTATATATATTGGTAGCAAGTAATCAGGTCAATGAAATACTCCTTATTAGAAGGTACATATGCAATATGGAAATATGCTAATAATGCAAAGATGGAAATATGCTAGTAATGCAAATATGAAAATATGCTAGTAATGTAAATATTGAAATATGATAGATCTAGGATTTCAAGCAAGTGGATTATAGTAGATAGAAGTTAAAGGTATTTAATCATGGAACTTGAAATCTAATGTAAAAGACACCAGCTCTCGCATGAGCGCCTAATATATTGACTAAGTCCAATGTCTCAGCTCTCGCTTGTTGACACAGAATGACCGTCAATAGATGGCCATGATCCTGCGTCGATCAATAGTTTCTTGAGTCAAGCGTTATGACCTAATTCGATAAGTTCACTAGATTAACTAAATCAACTCTCATTTGTTTCTAGCAACCTAGCTCAACAGAACAGATTCCGGTAGTAGACCATGCACTCTGTTGGGGTTAAAATCGGTTATGACGGAATCAACGTCGGAAACCTACTGGGAGAATGCATTAGTTGGGGGGGAACGGTATTCTCGAAGTAAGCATCTAAAAATCATGTTTTTATAAGAATGCAGTCTCGAAATCGACTTAATGAAATTCTCCGGGCCAAACTCTGAAAGAAAGGAACACGAATCGATCAACTCGTCCGTATGGCGAGTTGGTTAGCATGGATCAACCAACTCGCCCGTATGGTGAGTTGGACAAGGCCAAGTCACCATACGGGCGAGTTGGTCAGCATGGACCGACCAACTCGCCCGTATGGCTAGTTGGACAAGGCCAACTCGCCATACGGGCTAGTTGGTCAGCACAGATTAACCAACTCGCCATACGGGCGAGTTGGTCAGCATGGACCAACCAACTCGCCATACGGGCCAGTTGGTCAGCACAGTTATACGGCCAAAATTGAAGGATCACTTTAAGGTTGAACGATTCGATAAACCTTGCATCAAATGAGCTAGAAAGCACAAACAATCAAGGGACGTGGATCGAATGGTGTCACAAGGGCTTCGGAAGACCCTTGATATTCCAACTCCTAAGCCCGAAGATATGACTCACTCCGACGACTTAGAAGCTACGATGTTTGATTAAGAACAAAGGATTCAACAAGAATAAAAAAGAAAGGTTTTCGATTAAAAATGTTGAATGAACACAACAATACAATAGCCAGGCTTTATATAATATGCTATGGGTTAGACCAAAGTTCTAAACTTATTCTAGGAAATACAATCTACATAAATATGTTGGACTTGACCAAAGAACAAAGAATTGACAAATTTTGAAAGTTACGGTCGTAAACCTCTTTGGCTGGTCTCGTCCTTTCGCATGGTCGACGGTCAAAGAATTACCATCATATTGATATATTATTCGACCATGAAATGTAGTTTCTTGTTGGGCCTTTCTTGAACAACTTAAAACACTGATTTCTGAATGAGAAGAAGACCTCCATGTTTTGTTTCAAATCCATTAACTTCTCTCGGTCTAGAACTTCATGGATCAAACCGATAAATCCCATAGACAGCCCATTAAGCCAAGCTATGATCAGTTGACTAGCTGGTTCGTACCTGATTTTCTTACTTTGGTCCATGATGCTGGTCAGGGTCGCATCACACAGCCCTACCAACTCTCCTGTATGGCGAGTTGGTCAGCATGGATCGACCAACTCGCCATACGGGCGTGTTGGACGGAACGGGCCAACCAACTTGCCTGTACGGCAAGTTGGACTGTCCAAATCGTCCTATGGGCGAGTTGGATGGCATGACAAGACCAACTCGCCCGTACAGCGAGTTGGACAAGGCCAAATTGCCGTACGGGCGAGTTGGTAGGTACGACACGACCATCTCGCCCGTATGGCGAGTTGGACAAGGCCAACTTGCCGAACAGGCGAGTTAGATGACACGAGTTAGATGACACGAGTAAACCAGTTTCACCTCATCCTCGTTAAACTCCCTCTTTTGATACTTGATCGAACTTATCTTTGTTCTAACTCGATCGGGATTGACATTGGAACTTTACCAAAATAACTCGTTTTCTTGAGAAAGGATCTTGTAAATCGTATGAGACGTTAATGGTTAACTGAAGTCCTAGAGTCACACGTCCCATATGAAAGATCCTAACTCTCGGATGACGTCGTCTTAGCAATGTTATTTCGATAAAATCGTAGAAACGCCTAAGTTAGAAAATGGCCCGACGAGTCCTAAAGCTCAGCTAAAGGCCCACTCGCGATTTTATCTGAAATCAAGCCCAAAATTTCTGACGATTATACTTTTATTTTTAAGGAAAGGATAAATGTTAAGTTTAAAAGGATAAATGTCAAGATCGAAGGATAAATGTTAAGTTTCCGAAGATAATCATGAAGATCAAGGAAAAAGGAATATTTCCGCGAAACGATAAATTCAACCAAGGGCAGAAGGGGAAAGGGAAAAACGCCTTTAGAGGAGTATATAAGGACTTCAAGGGTGATGATGTAGAGGACACACGAAAATATCCACTCTATAAAACATAGCTTAGATTTTAGAGTATTTAGGTAACTTTTCGTTTTTTGTTATTCGAGCTACAACTCAACTAGGGTTTTGTAGTCTTAGGTTATTAGATCTAGGGATCTCGTCGACAGCTCTCATAGCCGAGGCGCCTATCCTATTGTAAATGCTCATATTCAAATTCGGAAGGAGATATCTATTTGCTCTCTTTTTGATTCTTACTTTGTTTTCAATATTTACTTCGTCTTATGACTGATTGGTGTGTGGTTTAGCAGATATCTGCGACCTATGGCAAACTAGGGTTTACCCTGCCTTCCTAATTCAATAGAAATCGAAAGTGTGAATATGGGTTCCCACAGTTTGGCGCTAGAAGGGGGGGGGGGGTTACGGATCAGAACCCAATAACCAGCAGCCTCGTGACGATAACGTCGTCAACGAGAATGTTGAAAACACTCCAGCGACGAAATTGATTGTGGTAAATGCCGACGCAAACACCGCAACGTTCGAGGAGGTGAAGAAGATGTTCGCGACTTTTGAAAAGAAGTCGACATAACAGGATAAGGTTATGAATTCTCTCGCTAAACAGGTTCAAACCCTCACAGAAAGAAACAAGGCTATCTTCCCGTGGGGGATAACCCGAATCCGCGGAGGAAGACTCAGCTTCACAACGCCTTTGGACCGGTCCGATAACGCGCAAGGGAAATCATTTGGGCAAAACCCTGACGAAGTCACCCCCGCGCCTACACGGAAAAACCCGGGAGACCTTACTCTTATCAAGGAAGATTATGAAGGAGGAGAAGTCGAACGTATCGACGTGGAATCTAGCAGTCAGTCTGAACCTACGGATCCTGGGAAGCTCAAAGTGATGCCATATGACATAACTACTGAACATAAGGCACACCTACAGGCTTTTTAGATCGCAATGGGTAGAGCCAAATTTAGAGAGAATGAGAGGGACGCTGGTGACTGTCGCCTCTTTGTAGAGAACCTTCGCGGAATAACGCTAGAATGGTTCTCCCACCTCAGGCGAAACTCCATTGGAAGATTCCACCAGCTTGCCTCAAAATTCCTCAAACAATACTCGATGTTCATAGATCGAAAAACCTCCGAAGTGGACCTTTGGAGCTTGTCTCAGGGAGAGGACGAACCGTCATGGCAAAAGTCAGCGGGATAAGTAACAAAGTCACAATAAATGCACTTTGAAAAACGCTCTGGTTCAAGTCAAAGTTCAGGAAGTGGATAACTTTGGAAAATCCGCGTACTAGGGTCTTGTCCCAAAAATGGAAGCCAACAAAGGATGCGTCCAAGTATCCGGGGTCATATCAGAAATTAAAAAAAAAAAACCCTCGCAACGACAGAAACGCCCAACACGGAGAAGAAGAAAAAAAAGGGAGCGCATAGCTACGTATTAACTTCGGATCGGAAAAAGGACGGACGGCGGGAAATACGTGGATCCAAAATCCGAGTTACGACGAAGACGCCTTCTGCGATTTTCACCAAACGCGCAGACAATCGACCATTATCTGCAAAGTTTTTGGCGCAAGGTTGGCCGCGAAACTGCTCTCCGGAGAACTCTCAGGAGTCTCCAGTGTGAAGGATCTCATCCGCGACTCATATCGCCGCCCGAAAAATGGTAGAACTCCTAAAACGGAGAAACATTCCCAAGGGGACCAATCAGGAGAAAAGCGCGGAAGAAGGCAGGATGATAATGGCACCGACAGCAACCGTCGCATGGTAAACATGATTATCGGCGTATCACAATTCTGCAGCGACACCGTATTGGCCATCAAAGCTAATCAGAGAAAAGCCAAGACAAGCGCGAATATGACAATATGGCCCACTATCAATGACACTCCGAAAGAAGTAATCACTTTCGACGAAGAAGAAGCCGGACGAATCGATCAGCCACACTGCAATCCGCTCATAATCGATCTCGTGATAAGAGATCTCGAGGTCGCCAGGGTTCTCATAGACACAAGAAGCACAGTCAACGTCATCTTTCGCGACAGTCTTAATCGGATGAACATCGAGTTAGGCGAAGTTGAACCATCACCTAAGCCGCTAACCGCTTTCTCTGGCATAACATCAATGATCCTCGGATCTATCATATTACCTGTTGCAGCAAAAAAAGTCACCAAGATCATTGATTTCGCGGTCGTCGACCACCCAACCATCTACAACGTCATCATGGGCACGCCTTGATTAAAAGCCATGAAGGCCGTCTCATCAATTTATCACTTAGGCATTAAGTTCCCAACTCACAACGGGATTGCCATAATTTGGGGATGCCAGAAGCAGTCGAGACGCTGCTTCCTGGCCGAACACAAGCTAAGACAAATCACGAACACCGCAATGACAAATTCCAAACACCCAAGGATAGCTCCAAAATCAGCCGAAAGTACTTCGGGAAAGGGACGACCCTGAACGTCTATTCTAGCAACGGCCATCGAACAACCAGTGCCAGTGCCCGACACGCCCATCCTATCAAAGAAGACAAGCCCAACAGAGGACGTTGACTCAGCAACTGACGCATTCGACAAAAACACAACGACCGAGTAAATAGACTCGCCCAAACAAACAGAACTACGAGATGGCTTGATCCTTTAAAGAGGTACGTAGGCAGTTCTTCAAAAGATGAGTTCAG
Source organism: Moricandia moricandioides (assembly GCA_905132885.1). Taxonomy (NCBI): domain Eukaryota; kingdom Viridiplantae; phylum Streptophyta; class Magnoliopsida; order Brassicales; family Brassicaceae; genus Moricandia; species Moricandia moricandioides. Next base: position 30,517 of record CAJHQQ010001482.1, on the reverse strand, counting down.
CAATCACCCTCTCTAAAAAGGGAGGGAGTGGGTACATATACGAACACTCGTATATTTCTACACTCAGAAATAAAAATTTTGATTTGAATTGTACCCGGGATTTTTAAAACGTTCTCGATAATAAAGACTTCTTTATTAACTCGCAAAGAAACACTATGTCTTACATCCTTACACGAGCAAAATGATTATCACGCCATCCCAGAAAAGGAAACTGTTGAAAAATTGTTCTACCTCAAAACAGATCAACTCTACACCATCCTATCTCGGTCGAATCATCGATTCCCGATCAAAGCACGGGATCCTGGTTCCATAGGCTCAAAACGTTACTTACAGAAAGTGAGTTTTCGAAAAAACTGGCGAGACGTTGTCTTAACTTTCGAGAACAGACCCCCAATCCATTCGCAACTACAAAACACTCAGCAATTTGCCCCGCCGAGTACCCTAGCCGTCTTAAACAAACACACCCAGGTCCGTCCTAAGGATAGATCCTCTCACATCCGACTAGGATAAACAGCACACTATAAAAAGAAATCCGAAATTTTGATGATGAGTCCTCATGACTTCGGCCATTTTCCTCTTCCCTCGCCTATAAGCGCGACGAACCTCAATCGCGACCAAATCCCTCTCGCGGTGACGAGAACTTTCCATCTCATATCTCAGGCGAGCAATCTCATTGTTGTCTGCCTCAGCCTTAAACTGAGTCATACGTGCTTCCTGCCAGCTCGCATTAAGTGCTCGGTTTATCATAAGGAGGCCCTGCCAAGTATCTCAAAGTCAGAAAAGCTCATCCTTGAAAGTAAATGACAAGAACTTACCCCATTGACCATCCTCGATGCCTGGGTAAACTCCAGGGGTCTGACTGGATCCACCTACGCCCGGAGGATAGTCAAAACAAAGCGGCTCCTCGGAATTGCCTCGACCGCCACTGTCCCCGTCTACATGACTATTTAGGTAGTCTCTCAATATATTGTCGGAGGAGAACCACTCGTTAGCCGCTTCATCCTGAACAACAAAGTGTTTGTCCTTCCGAGTCTTCAGTCTTTTTTCTCTCGTGTGAACCGCACACGGAACAAATCCATCCATGGACAGCTCTGATCGTTTCTCAACCGGCAGATCTGGCTGGTATCGAGAATGGTGAAGAGCAGCAGCATGACGGACCCTCTTTCGGTTAAACGTTGCCAAAAAACATGGGCGACCGCGAAGCAAGTCTTGGATGGTATCCAGACCTTCCGGACTCGAAGGGAAAAGATTGGTCTATCAAAATAAAATGAAAACGAAACCTATCAGAGATCAAACTCCACCAAAACAAAAAAAAAGTGGGGGGGGGGGGGGGGGGGAGAAAGGGGCTACACTTGATCAAAGATACCTTTCAAACCCCATCTGGTCCCAATGACGAAGAGACCGCTTTCCTCTACGGACGCATCGTCAACACGGACGAAAAAGAAGTATTTCCACCATGCTTGGTAGTTCGACACAAAATCACTTATGACCGTCATCCCCGACCGGGGCCTCAACTGAATTATTGACGATTTCCCGACTGGTTTGAGCAAAGCATCTAGGTGTTTGGCATCGAGGGTTATACAAAACTCGTAACTCAGCACGAGGATCCCAACAATATGCTGCAAGCCACACGGGTTTTTTTGACCACTTGATATCTTAGAACAATCGAGAAGTCGAATTCTGACCTCATGAATAGGAAACCACAAGTGGAATTGCATCAGGAACACTTCATAACACGTGAAATAACGATCGGGTGGGAACTCAGCAACCTCTCCTGCCTCTAGAAGATAAAACTAGACAGAGTCAGGAACTCGGAAACGGCTCCGCATGGCGTCCAACCTATTCGGACAGATTTTGTTGGGACAAACCTCTACGGGGTTGGCACGAAACGGAGGCAAAGCCCACATACATCTTCTAGGGGGTTTCACGTCTCCCCTGGCCACCCAGTACGCTTCAGCTTCTTCAGGATCGAATAAATAGGCCAGGAATTCCACCTTCGGTACACCATCATTGTATTGCAAGCTAAAACCATCGAGGACGGGACGGTCTTCACGAGACTTTGAGGAAACCTCTCTCCCCAAAGACATAGCTTCCTTTTCACCAAAGAAATAAAAGAAAGGAGAAAATCTTTTGATTCTTAAAAAAGTGTGTGAAAATAAACAAATGAAGAGTTTGTAAAACCACTCCACATACTTATAGAAGAAAGGATTTACTTTTTCACCTCTATATTTAGACGTCGGATTCCGCCTAATTCATCCAATATGCTTAAAAATGCACGAAACAACTTCACAGTTCTGACGAGTTGGGGGCTAACTGTTGGGGTCAAAATCGGTTACGACAGAACCAACGTCGGTAACCTACCGGAAGAATATGTTTGTTGGGGGAAAAAACGGTATTCTCGAAGGCAGCATCTAAAAATCATGTTTCTATACGAATGCAGTCTCGAAATCGACTTAACGAAAGTGTCCGGGACAAAACTTGAAAGAAAGGAACACCGATCAACTCGCCAGACGGGCGATTTGGTCAGCATGGATCAACCAACTCCCCCGTATGGCGAGTTGGACAAGGCCAATTTGCCATACCGGAGAGTCTGTCAGCATGAACCAACCAACTCTCCCATATGGCGAGTTGGACAAGGCCAACTCACCATACGGGCGAGTTGGTTAGCACGGATCAACCAACGCACCATACGGGCGAGTTCCTCAGCATGGACCGATCAACTCGCCCGTATGGTGAGTTGGTAAGCACGGACCATACAACCCGCTTGTATGGCGAGTTGGACGGAACGGGCCAACCAACTTGCCATACAGGCAAGTTGAATGGCATGACACAACCAACTCGCAGTATTGGCGAGTTGTACAAGGCCAAATCACTGTACTGGCGAGTTGGTAGGTACGACACGACCAACCCGCCCGTATGGCGAGTTGACAAGGCCAACTAGCCGAACGGGCGAGTTAGATGACACAAGCAATCCGACTCGCTCGTTCGGCGAGTCGGATCAAATCAATACAGTTTCACCTCGTCCTCATTAAAATCCTTCTTTCGTTACTTGATCGAACATATCTTTGTTCCGTCTCGATCGGATTGAAATTCGAACTTTACCAAAATAACTTGTTTTCTCGAGAAAGGACCGGGTTGATCGTATGAGGCGTTAACGGTTAACTGAACACCTAGAGTCACACGTCCCATACGAAACATCCTAACTCTCGGACGACGTCGTCTTAGCAATGTTATTTTGATAAAATCATCGAAACGCCTAAGTCAGAAAATGGCCCGACGAGGCCTAATGCTCGGCTAAAGGCCCACTCGAGATTCTATCAGAAATCAAGCCCAAACTTTGTGACGGTTATTCTTTTTTTTTGCAGAAAAGGATAAATGTTAAGTTTAAAAGGATAAATGTCAAGATCAAAGGATAAATGTTAAGTTTCCGAAGATAATCATGAAGATCGAGGAAAAAAAAGGAATATTTCCGCGAAGCGATAAATTCGACCAAGGGCAGAAGGAAAAGGGAAAACCGCCTCTAAAGGAGTATATAAGGACTTCAAGGGTGACGATGAAGAGGACACAAGAAAATCTCCACTCAAAAAAACATTGCTTACCACTTAGAGCATTTAGGCAACTTTCCGTTTTTGTTATTTGAGCTGCGACTCAACTAGGGTTTTGTAGTCTTAGGTTATTAGTTTTAGGAATCTCGCCGAAACCTCTCATAGCCGAGGCTCCTATCCTGTTGTAAACACTCATACGCAAATTCGGAATAAGACACTATTTTCTCTCTTTTTGATTCCTACTTTGTTTTCAATATTTACTTTGTATTCTGACTGATTGGCGTGTGGTTTATCAGATTTCCGGGACCTCTGGGAAACTAGGGTTTACCTTGTGTTCCTAATTCAATGGAAATCGACAGTGCAAATTTCAGTTCCCACATTCTCGCTTGCGCCTAACTGTCCTCTTATCAGGGTTCTTGTTAGCTACTTTAGAACACAAGCAATAAACACAATTATATTAATAGATCTAATAATGACCCTAACAATTCTATTGTTTGGCTAATCAATCAGTACCATTAATAAACCCTAAACCTAGTTGATAACTACTCTGACATAATTAAAGTATGAATAATAATCTGAATAAAATGCATAGATAAAATATTGGGGTTTCAATACAAATCTCCCTAAGGAGTTATGAATCTTCTCCCTAAATAAATATGGTGCAATACCTATCATAGGCTACACACCAAGCACACTTAGCACGGTGAAATACATAAAGTAAAAATATAAAACCCTAAAGTCTAGGTCAAAATTCGTCCAAGGGTAATCTTGTTATCTTGTGTCATGTCTCTAACTTGGGCTTGAAAGTCGTCTGTTTGCGAACTGGACATCGATCGATGGAAGATGTGCAACATCGATCGATCTTGGTCATGTAACATCGGTCGACGCCTATGTTGTATCGTCGATCGATGGTAATCTCGTACTTCGACTCTCTTCAATGATCAGCTACGGATTATGCCTCTCCAAATGATCCAAAAACTCCAAGTATATCCATATATCTCCAAAAAGTACCTGGACCTGCAAAGACCTCCAAACCATAGCCCAGACATACATAACATACCCTAAATAGAGTCTATTACATGGTCTAAAACTGGTAATAAATAGGCTATATCAGATACACACGTGATTTTAGATACAGGGGCTAGACATTGTTTGTGAGTCCAGAACTGATCGAAAAGGGGTCATTCCTTCTAGGAACATGGGAATATTTGGGGATTGTGAATGCGGATGGTGGGCAAGTGATGCATTTACTAGGCCTTATGACAAATTTCCCAATGATTATTAAAGACATGAATATGCATGTCGATCTGATTGTAGTCCAACTCAAGAATCACGAGGTGATCTTCAACATGGATTGGTTGGGAAAGTATCATGCCTCTCTCAATTGCCACAAAGGTCTCTTGAAAGCTTCAGTGATCCAAGAGAGTTTCAACAGTGAGGGGTTAAAGTAGCTAGTTCAAGTAAGCCACTCCTCACCATTTAAACAAGGAAGTAAACATGATTTTTGTCTTTATATACACTCATGATAGGTTATATCTTGAGGACTGATACACTTTTGGAATGATGTTTCAGGTACTTGTTTCTCTATCAAGGAAGATATGGTGTGTCCGAGCACTTCAACCTAACAAGAGGTTATGTGAAAGGGGAAGAGACCAAGATTTGTTCTGAAAAGAGTACAAGCAGTGTTGGTGATGTGCAAGAGAAGTGATGATCTACCTTGCATCACAAGGAGGCCGTAATCCAGGGTCTTTGTATCCATCACACTGATACAATGACACAAAGACCCACTAGCCAATTTCTAGGCCTTGAAAAAGCTACTCTTTACCCTCATCTAGAGTTTGTCACAAAAAAGGTTTTCCTCAGTGAGGTTATAAATGACGGGATTCTTCAAGGTTCCAAACTTGACTAAGGATCTCCTATAATCAAGCTTGAGGGGGTGTATTAACTTAAAGAAAGAAATGGCGTCTAAGGTTGAGTTTGGGTCTTGTGCACAATTAGGGCAAGACCTCCGAGAAAGTTCTGGAAAGTCTTCAAGAGTCTTGAAAGGCGTCCAGAAGAGTCCTGCAACTTGTGAAAAGTTAGGGTCAATTCCAGGAGGGACGTACACACCATTTGGAAGCATTTGGGAGGAGATGGTCGAGCGTGCAAAAAATAGGTTGAACTGTACGGACGATATAGACTTGGTTAAACCGTACGGATTTAGGGTCGACCCATACTCGACCTTGTTTGACATTTGGAGAAGCTTAGGCGAGATTTGCAAAAATAGGGCGAGGTACGGACATGAGGTCCATACTATCGACCGTACGGACCTTTCAAAATAGGGCGACCCAAGATGTTCTCATTCGACCTTTAAAGATGGTTGGGGAGTTTGTGAAAAAGCATGGCGAGTGGTACGGACAGGAGGTCCGTACCATCGATCGCCCAAGAATAAGGCAAATTATTTCTCGGATCAACCTGAAATGAAGCTGTGGAATGATATAGCATATTTATTACCAGTTTTAGGCCATGTTATAGGCTCTATTTAGGGTGTATTATATGTGTCTAGACTATGTATTAGAGTTTTTACAGGTCCAGGTACGTTTTGGAGATATATGAAGATACTTTGAGATTTTGGAGCATAAAGAAGAGAAGAATCCATTGCTGATCATTTAGAGAGTCGAAGTACAAGAATTCATCGATCGACGACACAACCTTGATGACGACCGGTATTTCAAGACCAAGGTCAATCGATGTTGCACACTTGCCATTGATCGACGGCCAAATCACAAACAACTTATTTCAAGCCCAAGTTAGAGACAAATGATTAAGATACCCCACACGAGTTTTGACCTAAATTTTAGGGTTGTATATTTTTTTATGTATTGCACAGAGAGAATTTTCGGGAGAGTTTAGTTTTCTAATATAGGTTTAAGGTTTTCAGAACTCCTTAGGGAGATTTGTATTGGAACCCCAATATTTTAACTATGCATTACATTAAGACTATTGTTCTCTCTTTGATTATGTCTAAGTAGTTATCAACTAGATTTAGGGTTGAATGATAACAATCATTGATTAGCCGAAAAATAGGATTGTTAGGTTGAGTTAATATCCATCAATTGAGTTGTGCTTCGTGCTTGCATTCTAGAGTAGCTAACTAGGATCTCAAAAGTAGGACATGGAAGACTACGAGAGTAGGTTATGTGCCAGATTAGATTGGTGGACTTATCAAATCTCGTTCACACTTCCTTCTGATTTCACCGTCGAACGCATACGAAAGTTGGAGTTAAAAGGGTCAGAGTAGTTAATATTTGACTTCTAGAATATTTACATTTCCGTACTTCCTATTCCCTATAATCCATTGAGCTTGAAACCCTAGATCTAGCATATTTTTATTTGCATCTAGTTAGTTTAATAGCATATTTCCATATTTACATAAAAGCATTATTATCATATTTCCATATTTCATCTATACCTCTTGATAAGGAATATTTTCTATTATTTGTTCGGGATGAGAGTGGAGACTTGCATGACCTCAACGATCATCTGCATAATGCAGCAGGTCAAAAGATAGATGATCAAGGGACTGTAATTCAGGTTGAGCTATTGCAGTGTTTGTTTCTTCTTTTGTATCAGGGATTACAGACCTCTGTTCGTCTATCTTTTGACCTGCTGCATTACGCAGGTGACCGTTGAGATCACGCAAGTCTCCATTCTCAATCTGAACCACTACAATAGGCGCAACCATCTGAACTCTTCTGTTGTCGTCAATCGATGCGGGTAGGTGTTCGTCGATTGATGTTGTGTAGTCGACGTCGGTCGATGCTCGAGTTCTGTTGTCGGTCAATGCTACCCGTGAACATGTGTCGGTCAACGCTGTGTGGATACTGTCGATCTATGATTGTCGTCTTTCTTTGCGGATTGTACATTCGAGATTATGTTGGTCTGAGAATAGTAGTTTTTGTCCTCTCTTGCTCCTGGTACTCTTTTGCATGTACCTAAGAAGCAAAGAAAAAAAATTAGTAACTTGAAAATAAAAAGAAACCTAGACTAAATCCTTGAAATTAAATCTGATGGCGATCAATGCTCCCCGGCAATTGCGCCAAATTTGACACGGTGTGTTTATTGTTTTAGCAGGGTATAAATATCCTAAAAATTAACTGTTAAATTAACCCTTAATTCTAACACACAAAACATCGCTCTTACCAAGAGAGATGAGGTGTAGTACTTAGGGATCGAATCCACAGAGAGAAATGGCACACAATAGATTTATTATTTCTAAGGACTAAGCTAGGTATATATATATATATATATATAAGTAGTATTTAATTAATTCAAGGAAATATTCCTTATTTGGAGGTGTAGATGGAATAAGGAAATACACTAATAACATAAATAGGGACGATTCTATAAAACTAGTTAGATGCAAATGTAAATGTGCTAGATCTAGGGTTTCAAGCTTAATCGATAATAGGGAATATGAAGCACAGGAATGTAAATATTCTAGAACTCAAATATTAATTATTCTAACCCTTTTAACTCCAACTCTCGTATGAGAGCAAAAGGAAAGACCATCGATCGAAGGCTAAGGCCTGATGTCGATCGACGGTGAAATCAGAAGAAAGTGTGAACGAGATTTGATATGTTCACCAAGCTAATTGGACCAGCTCTCGCATGCGCCCAACAACCTAGTTTAATAGAGTCTATTCTAGCACAAAACCCACTCTCGTAGTTGTCCATGTCCGAATGTCAAAATCCTAGTTATCTACTCTATAATGCAAGCATTAAGCACAACTCAACTGATGGATGTTAACGTTAACCTAGTAATCTTAATTTTGGGCTAATCCATGATTGCTATCATTCAAACCTAAATCTAGTTGATAACTACTCAAACATAATTAGAGTAAGAATAATAAACGAAATATAATGCAAAGATAAAATACTGGGGCTCCAATACAAATCTCCCTAAGGAGTTATGAATCATCTCCCTAAAAACTTTAAAACTATAATAGAATGCTTGTGCACCCCTGCACACGCGCACCCCTTTGGTGCACACCTTTTTTGGTGTAATAAATAAAGTACAATTATATAAAACCTTAAGGTCTAGGTCAAATCTCATCCAGGGGTAATCTTGTGTCTTGTCTCTAACTTGGCCTTGGGATTGGCTATCTGCGAATTTTTCATCAATCGATGTCAAGTGTTCAGCATCAATCGATCGTGGTCTTGTACCATTGGTCGATGACATGGTTGTGTCGTCGATCGACGAATATCTTGTACTTCGACTCTCTCAATGATCAGCTACAGATCGACGACTATCTTGTACTTCGACTCTCTCAATGATCAGCTACAGATTATTCTCTTCTAAATGCTCAAAAAACTTCAAGTATCTCAAAAACGTACATGGACCTGTAAATAACTCAAAACATAGCCTAGACACATAATAAACCCCAAATAGAGCCTATGCCATTGCCTAAAACCAATAATAAATAGGCTATTTCAGGAATCACCAAGCCGTCGATCGATATTGAGTTCAATAGACAGAAGTCCGCAGCAGAAAAAATAATTGAAGACATGTTCGATGAGATTTCTTTTTTCTGAAAGCCTGATGAAGGAAGATATCTCTCAGGAATTGGAGGATATATCAGAGACTACAGCTGCCAGACTTAGAATGCTACAGCGCAATATTGAGAATCTACAAAGGAGAATGCATTCAATGGAGGTTGCTAAGGAGATCATAAAGAATGAGAAAGACAAAGGAAATGAGAAGCTTCATTGATACATGGTTTCGTAAGAGCAAAAAAGATGTAGACACTTGTTTTCCAAGTGTTGATCCACCTCCATTCTAGTCAGAAAGTTCAAAACTTCGAGCTTAAGAATATAATCAAGCGTTGAGTGGGAGGCAACCCACTGTTTAGTAAATTTTTATTTAGTTTTTACTTATATTACTATTTATTTTGAGTTTTACTTTGTTTTTTCAGGACTGTTTGAGTTCCACCATCGATCGACACCATAGAGGCACCATCAGTCGACAATGGATCATGACCATCGGTCGACCACACCTGCCTGCCATCGATCGACGCGCTCTTATAGAGAGAAGTATCGAGTTTTCTACTTAAACTATTTACTTATGATTTGGATTTTTCCTAAACCAACCCGGGACAGATTACACTAGGGGCAATGTAATTTAAGTCTTGGGGAGGTTTTCTATTGCTATTTATTTGTTTTTGAGTTTTATTTCTATAATTATAAAAGTTTTTCAAAAAAAAATATTGAGTCAAGAAGGGGACTATGATCAAGAGTTATTTTTGACTAACCATGCTATAAGCACCATTCGTAGAAGGTTGTTTGCAGAGATTATTAGAGATACAAAAGTGGATCATCCTGCCACTATATCATACTTGCTTAGAAAGTTTGAAGGAAACGAAGCTGATTTCCAACACTAATCCTGACAATAAATTGCTTGCTTTGGGATTTGGTGAACACTCGATCGGATTCCTTCTGCAAGTCTGGAAGGTAAAAGTCAGTGTGCTTCTGATTCCCCCTCTCTCCCCTTCAGATTTAAAAAGGAGTCAAACAGGATTTGGCGGCTACAACCATTAAAGCTTGATTCATACGATTCTAGAAAGAGATGGCAAAAATCATTAGTGCTTGATTCATGGAAACTTGTTCAAATATCTCAGTCAATTAAAAAAATAAAATGATACCCTCAAAAGAAGGGAGACATTGACTAGAGAAGTGAGAAGAGAGAGAGGAAAGGGATCAGAGAAGACTACATGTTTGCTTAGATACTAGCAGGGGTAAGAGTCCATATGTCCTTTGATCGATACTCCCTGGGTAAAGCCAGCACATTTATTTTATGCAAAGAAATGAAATCAATAGAGGGGTGAGTCAGACTAGTATATGCTAAGTTGTTGGTAGAATGGACTTGGTTTTCTATACTATGATTGGGTATATAAATTTTCTCTATAATTGACTTGATAGGATGTGGCTGCAACAAAGTAGGGTGACAGTTATATTTAGACATTATTTGAGTCTTCGCTTTTCAAAAGCTCTTTCATAGGCTTTTTGCTAGAGGACAAACAAAAGTTCAAGTCTTGGGGAGTTAATATAGACTATTTATTACCAGTTTTAGGCCATGTAATAGGCTCTATTTAGGGTTTATTATGTGTGTCTAGACTATTTTTAGGGTTTATACATGTCTAGGTACGTTTTTGATGTATATTGAGATGCCTGGAGGTTTTGAAACATTTAGAGGAGAAATCCATAGCTGATCAGTTAGAGAGTCGAAGTACAAGATTGTCGTCGATCAACAACACTACCTTGGCTTCGACTAATGTTACAAGACCAAGATCGATCGATTCTTCACACTTGCCATTGATCGACAGCCAAATCAGAGACAACCGATTTCAAGCCCAAGTTAGAGATAAATGACAAAGATGCCTTGGACGATTTTTGACCTCTATTTTAAGGTTATATATCTATGCTTTATGTATTACACAAAAAGGGGAAGTTTGAGAGTTTAATCTTCAATTATAAATTTAAGGTTTTTAGGGGAGAAGATTCATAACTCTTTAGGGAGATTTGTATTAGAACTCTAGTATTTTATCTATGCATTATATTCAGACTATTGTTCTTACTTTGATTATGTTTGAGTAGTTATCAACAAGATTTAATGTTGAATGATAGCAATCATGGATAAGCCTAAAAATAGTATTGCTAAGTTAGGTTAATATCCATCAATTGAGTTGTGTTTATTGCTTGCATTCTAGAGTAGCTAACTAGGATCTGGAAAGTAGGACGTGGACGACTACGAGAGTAGGTTATGTGCCAGAATAGACTCCACTGAACTAGGTTGTTAGGCACATGCGAGAGCTGGTCTAATTAGCCTGGTGAAAATATCAAATCTTATTCACACTTCCTTCTGATTTCACCATCGATCGACATCAGGCCTTAGCCGTCGATCGATGGTCTTATCCACACTAGAACATTTACATTTTTGTACTTCATATTCCCTATACTCCATTAAGCTTGAAACCCTAGGTCTAGCATACATATATTTGCATCTAGTTAGTCTATTAGCATATTTCCATATTTACATTATTATCATATTTCCATATTCCATATATACCTCTTGATAAGGATTATTTCCTTAAATTGATTGTTTGCTACTAATATATATATTTACCTAGATTAGTCTTTAGAAATAAGAAACCATGTTGTGCCATTGCTCTATGTGGATTTGATCCCTTAGTACTAGACCTTATCACTCTTGGCAAGAGTATTATTTGTGTGTTAATATTAGGGTTAATTTGATAGTTAATTGTTTAGGATATTCATACCCTTCTACAACAATAAACACACCATGTCAACTGCCTTCATGGTGCTTAGCTAGGGAATTCCCACGATCACGTTGTAGATGGCGGGGTAGTCGACGACTGCAAAATCGACGATTTTCCTTACTTTTTTCGCCATGACCGGGAGCTTGATCGATACGAGAGTCATTTTGGTTACGCCAGAGAAACTGGTTAACGACATTGGCGTTGGTATGACGTCTTTCAGCTCGACATTCATCCTCCTGAGTGTATTGCGGAAACCATATTTGATGGCATAGTTGTGCGTCCATTGGGTTTCTTCTCGCTATCGATGGACAATTTTATCTTTTTGACTTCTGATCTAGAACCAAATCTTTCGAAGAGGTTTTCGTTGGTTTGTGCTTTACGACAAAACCTTGGTTTCTTATTCGATCATGATCTTGTATGTGGCCTTTTGTAACTCGTCCTGAATTGTATGCGGTTTTTCAAGGGTGATCCATTTTCTAAACTTTGACTTATAACAGAGGGTCTTTCGAAGCGTGTCCACGGCCACCTTGTCACTGATCCCTCTGACTCTAGCCATAACAAGCTTGAACTAGTTAACAAAGTCGTGGAGTGATTTGTCTTCCCTTTGAGCTAAGCTCCATAGGTCGATGTCGGAAGTTTCTCGATTAATAAATATCGAGTACTGCTCGAGAAACTCCAAAGCGAGTTGGCGAAAGCTTCTGATGGAATTTTGCCTAAGGTGGGAGAACCATTCGAGTGCGTCTCCCTAAAGATTCTTGACAAAGAGGCGACAGCCAGTGTCTCCTTCGCTGTCTCTAAATTTGGCCCTTCCCATCGAGATCTCAAAGGCCTGTAAGTGCGCTTTGGGATCAGTCGTACCGTTGTACGTTGGCACCTTGATCTTTCCAGGATCCGATACTCTGGTGTTACGATAAGAGATGTGAATGAATTTTTACGAGCTTCCTCGAGCAGCTGATCTATCTGTTGTGCGGAGCTAGTCATTGTTGAATCTGAGATTTTGACGCTTTCACTTCCGTGACTTTTTTCATGACATCTTTGACTGGGCGTTCCGTGGTTACGAAAAAGATTGATCTGTAAGTCCCCCTCCTTCTAGTGCCAAAATGTGGGAACCGAAATCCACACCGTCGATTTCTGTAAATGTAGGAAGTCAGGAAACCCTAACTTTCCTAGCACATCATGGATAATCTGCTTTAAACCAAACACCACACAACCAAACAAACTTGAGAAAAAACTGACGATAAAAATATGATAAGAAAATTTTGAAAAAGAAAGAAAACAAAGAGGTTCTTATTCCGTAATCGCATAAGAGCTTTCATACAAGAAGGTAATGAGCCTTGGGTAAAAAATCTGTCGGCGAGATCCTTACTTCTGGCAACCTGACTACGAAAACCTAATCGAAACGCAACTCGATAACAAAACGAAAGTAAATGCATATTGCTCTAAGTTTTTGTGAATGCTAAAAAGGTCTTCCATGAGCATCTAGTCTCGTATTCTCTTATATACTCCTCTTCAAGGCGGTTTGATGTTTCTTTTTCTGCCCCTGGTCAAGTTTATCACTTCGAGAAGATTCTCTTTTCTCTCCAATCTTTACATTTATCTTCGGAGTCCTCACATTTATCTCGAAACTTTAGCATTTATCTTCTCATGCGAACAAAAATAAACCTTCATAGCATCTTTCGGCCTGGTTTCATACGAAATCGTAAATAGGCCTTTAACCGAGTTTTAGGTCACTCGGGCCGTTTTTTTGACTTTAAGCGTTTTTACAATTTCTCTGAAAATGGTTCTCAATACAATGTCGATTCAAAGGAAATTTCAAACTTTTTGTATAATCTTGGCGGTTTTGGTGTTTAGTCGACCGTTGTCATTTCCATGCGATTGAGTTAAACCTTTAAATGAGAAATCGAGTCTCTGCAGTTTTTCTGGTAAAGTTCCAACGGTAACTCCAATTGGAACTAAACGCGAAGCGTTTATATCAAGATTCGAGAGAGAAGCTAAAGGGAGTGATCCAACTCGCTATATGGTGACCTGGGAGCTGCATTTGGTGACCTAGGATTTATTTGTCGTGTCTTACTTATCTTTATCATAAAATCTCAACGAGAACTACGATCGAGACGAAGTTAGAGGCAGCAAGGTCCTAGCTCGAAGTAGGAGGTCATGAGAGTGGGACTAGAGTATTTTGATACTGATTGAGAGAAGTAAGGTCGCCAATTGGTGACCCAAACTTCCGGGAGCCTAGGTCGCCATATGGCGACCCGTACTTGGAGGGTCTAGGTTGCCATATGACGACCCCGTTCGTACGGGTTCAGGTCTCCAAATGTTTACACGTAACCTAGATGGGCAGGATTCCATATGGCGACTCGTTCCTTGTGTGTGCAGGTTACCATATGGTGACCCGTGCTTTGCAAGTTCTGGTCACCATATGGCGACCCGTACTTCCCGGGTGTAGGTCGCCATATTGTGGCCTGTGTCTCTAGAGTCCAGGTTGCAATTCCGCGACCCGTATTGTACGTGTGCTGGTCACCAATTGGCGACCCGTACGTTGTGATCGTGGATCGTCAGATGGCGACCCGTACGTTACGTGTGGGACTCGCCGTATGATGACTTACTCATTGCGGCTTGATCGTTCTTTGAAAACTTTCGTGAGCCAAAACCTTGGAAGAAACATTTTTTGGGGACTTGAGCTGTTGATTTCGTCATGACAGATTTTGACCCCAACAGACCTCTCTTGGCAAGAGTAGCTCGTAGGTTTAATTTGATAGATTGCATTATCAAGAATATATACCGTAACCCGCACGCTGAAAATTCTGACCCCGTTTCCGGGGAGCAAGGATCGCCATTAGATTTATTTTCTAGGTTTAGTCTAGGCTTTTCAGTACTTAAATTTACTAATAATTTCTTTTTTTCTTGTCTTTCAGGTGCATGCCAAGCAATACTAGAAGCCACAAGAACCAGGAATTACTCTTCTCATATCCAGTTGCAATCAAACACTCGATCCGCAAAAAGATACATCAAGCATTGATCGACAGAAGCATTCAACCGCCAATCGACGCTTCTTCATGAACAACATCGATCGACAGCGCCAACACGGTATTGATCGACAGTAGTTCACGAGTTCAGATTGTTGGGACTTTAGTTTTGGTCCGAGATGAGAGAGAAGACCTGTATGACCTTGAAGGTCATCTGCGTAATGCAACCGGTCAGAGAATTGATGATTAGGGGGCTGCAATCCCTCAACCTGAAGCTAATGCTTAAGCTGCTCAACGGACACTAGCAGACTACAATCGTCTAGACCAGTTCTATGCTAACAGATCCGCTACTCGTCCTCGAGCTTTCCAGAGGAACGATTTTGAGATCAAATTTTCTTTCTTTGCACTTGTTGCGCAGACACCCTACCATGGATCGTGACAAGAACATCCAATAAATCATCTGGGGCGGTTTGAGGATCTTGTATGACGATTTTTGTGATTTCTTTTGCCATGACAAGGAGTATGATCAATCCGAGAGTCATCAAAGTTGTGTGGAGAAACCAGTCACTGGTCTTGGCATCGGTGTAACTTTAGACAGGTTGATGTTCATTCTTTTGAGGGTGTCACGGAAGATAACGTCGATGGTGCTTCCCGTGTCCACGAGGACTCTCGGGACTTCAAGATCTTTTATCATAAGATCGATCACAAGTGGGTCATTGTGAGGTCTGTCAATTCTGATGGCCTCATGTTCCTCGAAATTGATCGTGTCATTTTGGATGTCGATGGGTGGATACCAGTTAGTAATTGACTAGGCCTTCAGTTGATATGCCTTTATAGATGAGACAGTGTTGTGGCAGTATTGTGATCCTCGAATGATCATGTTGACTCTACGACGATTATTGTTGTTGTCTCTATCATAGGGTCTTCTTCCGCGTTTCCCGTTCTCGCCTGACCAGTCCCCTTGACGAGTGTCTCCAGTTGGCATGGTTTTTTTGTTTTTTGGCGGACTGTCGGTGTCGCAAATGAGATCTTTTCTGCTGGTTACTTCCGAAATTTCTCCTACGAGTAGTTTTGCTGTTAGTCTCGCACCGACAACTTAGCAGTTCATAGTGGAGTGGCCTTTAGTTTGGTGAAACTCATAGAAAATATTCCCATCATAGGTGGAATTTTGGTTCCATGTGTTTCCCGACGTTCTCCTATATTCTGGTGCATAGTTAATGGCATAGTTATGCGCTCCTTGGTTATCTTTTCCCTCTGCTCTAGTACCGTGACTTTTGAAGAGGCCTTTGTGGGTTTATGTTTTTGTGAGAGGACTTTCATTTCCTCTTCGATGATGATGTATTATGTGGCATTGTGGAGAGCATCCTGGATCGTTCACGGTTTTTTTGAGAGATATCCACTTCCTGAACTTTGACTTGTACCAGAGCGTTTTACTGAGCATGTCAATAGTAACCTTATCACTGATTCCGCTAACTCTGGACATGACGATTTTGAATCTGTTCATAAAATCACGGAGAGGTTGATTTTCCTTTCGGGATAGACTCCAAAGGTCGACGTAGGAGGTTTCCCTGTCCATGAACATTGAGTACTGCTTTAGAAACTATGAAGAGAGTTGGCGGAAACCTCTGATAGAATTTCGTTTTAGGCGAGAAAACCATTCGAGCACTGCTCCCTGGAGATTCTGGAAGAAGGGGCGGCAGTGTCCGGCCTCTCTTTCATTTTCCCTGAGCTTGGCCCTAGCCATCTCGATCTGGAAGGTCTGCGGGTGCGCTTTGGGGTCAGTGGTGCCATTGTATGTAGGGATTTTCATCTTCTCAGGGTCTTAGATTCTCGTTTAGTGATGCTGGCAGTAAAAGGATTCTTCCGAGCTTCTTCAAGGAGTCTTTAAATCTCGGGTGGTGCTAGTGGCTTGGTGAATTTGAGACTTCACTGATTTTACCTCCGCAGCCTTTTTTGATATAGTCATGGAGAGCGCGCATCTCGTCGAGATCGTTTCCAGCAGTTTTCCGAGCCCTATTCTTCGTCTACTTTCTCATGTTCTACTCAAAAGATATTTACTTCCTCTTTTGTCATGGGTTTTTCAAACGAAGAGCCTTTCTGAGTTGTGCAGCTTCTTATCCTTCTCGGATGTATGTCAGTGTCTTAGTCCGAATGAACGGATTGATTGCTGGGATCCAAGTTGACTCTCTCGACTTTGTTTTCTTCGTCTTCTCGATCGCTAGGCGAAGGATTTTCAGTGTTCTTCCGCGTTTCTTTGAGAGTTCTCTCATCGGGATTCCGTACCAATGCTTTTCCTTGAGATTATTTGGTCCTCTCCAAAAGAGTCGTGAAGTATAGCCCTCTTCGGCTGCGAACACTTGTAGTCCCGCACGGGAAATAGTTCTGGTCCTCGGTGTTATGGTTTCGACCTGTTTAGCGAGAGAATTCGTGAGTTTATCTTGTTCTTCCAACTTCTTTTCGAGATTCAAGAACATCTTCGTAATCTCCTGGAACACAATGTTATTATCATCAGCATTGACCACAAAGACATTCTTGAAGGCTTTCAACTTTTTTGGGGGTCAAAAATGGTTACGACGGAATCAACGCCTGAAACTTCCCGGGAAATGTCCTCTTTAGAAAAGAGGAGATAATATTTTAAAGAAAAAAAGTGCGGGAAAACCATAATCGAGTTTCGTATGAATTTTGGAAAGGATTCATACGGTAAGTCCTCGAGAGAGGTTGCTCTAGGCCTCGGACAAACGGATCCCAAGCATCGCAACAACAAAATGACTATAAGGCTCGATTGCCAGTGAGTTGGACCAAGGAAGAATTCCAAATCGCACATTCGTCGAGTTGGATCAATCAATACATTTTCATCTTATCCTAGTAGCTTCCTCCCTCGAGATCAGGTTGTGCTTTGGTTTCATCTCGATCGGAGTTACCATTTGAACTTTACGATTTAATAATTGTAAGCACTTGTTTTCTCATATGAGATTCAAATTAATCGTATAAAACGGGAACAGTTAACTAAACACCTAAACCTTCCTTTACTATACGAGAAATTTAAACTTTTGATAAATCGTAAAAACGCTTAAGTCACAAAATTGCCCGAGAGGGTCTAAAACGTGGCTAGAAGCCCACTCACGAGTTATACAAAATTGAGCCCAATCCCAATGACGGTCTGTCTTTTATATTGCAGGAAAAGATAAATGTCAAGTTCGGAAGATAAATGTGAAGTTTCCGAAGATAAACACGAAGATCGAAGGAAAATGAAATATTCCCAAAAAGCGATAAAATGGACCGACGGCAGAAAGGGAAAGAGAAAACCGCCTCTAGGGGAGTATATAAGGATCTCAAAGTTAAAGGTGCAAGGATACACGAAATTTTTTACTTAGAGCAAACATAGCACTTAAGGGAATTTAGGCATATTTCTGTTTTTCAGTTATCGAGCTGTGACTCAACTAGGTTAATCAAGTCTTACAAGGTTAGAACTAGGAACTCGTCGACGGCTCTTAGCGCTTAGGATTTACCTATTGTGACACTCAAATCACAGTTTCGGAATGATATCTTCTTTGCGCTCTTTTCGTTTTATTGATTTGTAGTAATTTTGTTTCTTCTCATTGTTTGATTGCTTGGTGTGTGGTTTAGCAAATAGGCGGGACCTCTAGGAAAGTTAGGTTTACTTAGCTTTCCTATTTTCATCGGAAATCGACGGTGTGCATTTCGGTTCCCACACTTATTCTAACTCATTAATCGAATCTGATCCATTATGGTATCGTCTTTTATGTTTGAATCTAAAATATGAACTTCAACTTTATATTAAACCAATAGACACATTGGTCATATAGAATATAGAATATTCTTACATTCTCCCACTTGATCTTTGTGTCAACTTAAGGGCTTAACAACTATAATGTGCAGTTTTACATAAAGTTCACTTGATATTTACTAAAACTAGAACTGATCGAATCATAGCGTTCGTATGTCATCAAACGACATAGTCCCTTCTATGTATCACAAAATTAATTCTAACTTTATATTATTTTTATCCATGAGAAGAAACTTTATTCTCATAAATTTACCATATGTTATCTTTGAAGTTTAAGTGTATACACATCCATTAATGATAACATATTTACTAAATCAGAAACTACTTTAAGTGAATTCCTAGGTTTCAAATACCCAATGGGCATTCCATAACTACAACAACAAGGCTTTATCAATAATACCTATATGTTCTAAATGGCCATCGAATGCCATGGGTGGAAAATTGAGCCCAATCCCAATGACGGTCTGTCTTTTATATTGCAGGAAAAGATAAATGTCAAATTCGAAAGATAAATGTGAAGTTTCCGAAGATAAACACGAAGATCGAAGGAAAATGAAATATTCCCAGAAAGCGATAAAATGGACCGACGACAGAAAGGGAAAGAGCAAAACGCCTCTAGGGGAGTATATAAGGATGTCAAGGTTAAAGGTGCAAGGACACACGGAATTTTTTACATAGAGCAAACATAGCACTTAGGGCAATTAAGGCATATTTCCGTTTTTCTGTTATCGAGCTGCGACTCAACTAGGTTAATCAAGTCTTACAAGGTTAGAACTAGGAACTCGCCGACGGCTCTTACCGCCTAGGCTTTACCTGTTGCAACGCTTAAATCACAGATTCAAAATAATATCTTCTTTGCTCTCTTTTCGTTTTATTGATTCGTAATAATTTCTTTTGTTCTCATTGTTTGATTGCTTGGCGTGTGGTTTAGTAGATATTTGGGACCTCTGGGAAAGCGAAGTTTACTTAGCTTTCCTCTTTTCATCGGACATCGATAATGTGGATTTCGGTTCCCACAGTTTGGCGCTACAAGGAGGGAGGGGGGGGGTATAGATCAATCTAACTCTCAGCCACCATCACTCAATAAAACATGTCAGCTCACGATCTCAACAACCAACAAACTCGCGAAGAAAACGTTGAAAATATTCTAGCAACGAACGTCACTGCGGTTAACACCGACGCAAACACCGCAGCGTTCGAGGAGGTTAAGAAGATGTTCTCGACTTTCGAAAAGAAGTCGGCAAAACAAGACAAAGGTCATGAGTTCTCTCTCTAAGCAGGTTGAAACCCTAACAGCAAGAACCAGGGGCGTTCTTTCGTGTGGAGCAACCAGAATCCATGGAAGAAGACTCGATTTCGCAGCTTCCTTGGAACGATCCGGGAACGCATAGGGAAAACAGTCTTGACAAAATCCTGAAAAAACTACTCCTGCGCCAGCGCGGAAAAAATCCTGTGGATCTTCCCCTATTGAAGAAAAAAAGAAGACGGTGAAATCAAGCGCGTCGAGGTGGATTCCAGCAGTCAGTCTGAACCCACGAACGAAGACGTGGACGTGCATCCACGTTGTACGAGGAGTCCCGCGGCTCCTAAAGAATCCCAGTTCGATAATCCTATGACCGAAGTACTGGCCGAGAAGCAAACTCAGGACACTCGTGGAAAACGCCGACGAGCTCGGAAATCCACCAACAAAGATTCAAAGATTTGTGATCTTCACGATCATCTTATGAAAATGGTAGCAGATTTTAGAGCGGTAAAATCAAAAATCCATCACGCTACTTTCGCCGCACCAGAGATCTAGAAACTACTCGAAGAGGCTCGGAAAATGCCCTTTACAACTCGCATCACCGAAAGATCAAGGTGACGCCTTACGACGGTAAAACTGACTTCAAATAACACTTGCAGGCTTTCCAGATCGTGATGGGAAGAGCCAAGTTCAGAGAAAGCGAAAGAGACGCCGGTGAATGCCGCTTCTTCGTCGAAAATCTCCAAGGGGCAGCGCTCGAATGGTTCTCTCGTCTATGACAAAATTCAATTGGAAGCTTCCGCAAACTCGCTTTGGAGTTTCTCAAGAAGTACTCTACGTTCATAGATCGAGAAACCTCTGACGTTGACCTCTAGAGCCTATCCCAGGGAGAGGAAGAATCTCTCCGCGACTTCATAAAACGGTTCAAGACCGTTATGGCAAAAGTCAGCCGAATTGGCGACAAAGTGGACATAGAGGCACCACGAAAGACGCTCGGGTACACGTCAAAGTTCACGAAGTGGATAACTCTAGAGAAGCCGTCTGCGATCCAAGATGTGCTCCACAAGGCCACAGACTACATAATCATCAAAGAGGAGACGAAGATCTTATCGCAAAAGCATAAATAAACCAAGACGTCTTCAAAGGATTCAGGGCCGGATCAGAAGTCGAAAAAGAAACCCATGGAGCAAATAACTATGACATCAACTCCGGATCGGAGAAAGGCCAGACGACAGGAAACACATGGACCCGGAACCCGAATAACAACGGGAATGTCTTCTGTGACTTCCATCAAGCCTGCGACCACTCAACCATCAACTGCAAAGTTCTTGGGGCCAGATTTCCATGAAACTGATCGCGGGAGAACTTTCCAAAGTTTCCAGTATGAAAGACCTTGTCTGCGATTCAGACCACCCTCTCAAGAACGATAAGGCGAGAACCCTTCGCGGGAAAACCAATAAGAATAAAAGCGGGGAAAAGGGAAGGACGAGAAGGGTAACGACAATAACCGTCGCAGAGTTAACATGATCATCAGGGATCGCAATACTGCGCAACACCGTCTCAGCCATCAAGGCTTATCAGCGTAAGGCTGAGACGAGTGCAAATTTGTCCAACTGGTTTGCACCCCAGGACATCCCAAAAGGAGCGATCATTTTCGAAGAAGAAGAAGCCAGCAGGATCGATCAGCCCCACTGCAATCCACTCCTCATCGATCTCGTGATAAGAGATCTCGAGGTCGCTAGAGTTCTCATCGATACAGGCAGCACGGTCAACTTCATCTTCCGCAATACTCTTAGAAGGATGAACGTCGATCTAGTGAAGTTGTACCATAGCCCAAGCCGTTGACCAATTTCTCAGCCACGACGTCAATGACCCTCAGCTCTATCAAATTACCCGTCGCGGCGAAAGAAGTTCACCGAGATCTTTGACTTCACGGTTGTCGACCACCCGGCCATTTACAATGTCATTATGGGCACGCCTTGGTTAAACGTCTTGAAGGCAGTCGCATCGACTTATCACCTGGGCATCAAATTCCCGACTCACAACGGAATAGCCGCGATCTGGGATACCAGAAACAGTCGAGAAGTTCTTCCTGGCCGAACATAAGCTGAGGCAAATCATGACCACCGCAGTGGTGAAGCCCAAACGAACGAGGCTAACTCAGTCACTGACTAAAAACGCTTCAGACGAAGACGATCCAGAGTTGTCAACTCAAGCAACGGTCAAAGAACAACAAGTTCCAAAGCCCAACGCTTTGATCCAACCGGAGGAGACAAACCCGGAAGAAGACATCGATCCTGCGAACACGATAAACGCAAACATAACAACCGAGTCACACTCGCACGAGAAGCAGAACTACGAGATGGCTTGATCCCAAAAAGGGGTACATAGGCAGCTCGCCAATAGACAAATTCAGCTATCACCCTCTCCAAAAAACGAGGGGGGGGGGGGGGAGTGTGTACGTATACAAATACTCGTATATTCCGGCATTCTAAAATATTCACCTTCTACTCAATATTTTTGAAACTTTTTTCGGCAATAAAGACTTCATTAAAATCTCGCAAAGTTTCTCTTAGCTCGAAAAACATCTCGTGATACTTTTGAAAAACATCCATATGTTAGCAAAACGATAATCGGTACAAACCCGAAAAGAAATCTCGCGAATTGTCCTGCCTTAAAACGGATCAACTCCACACTAACTGATCAACCAAAGAAACTTCGTCACATCAACTATGACATCGCAGCGATCAACAGATTCCACCGTCAATTATAACTCCTTAACGAACATATCTCGGTCGCATCGTCAATTCTGACTCCGAACCAGAACACGAGACCCCCGTCTCACATTCTCAATAATGTTACTAGAACAATATATCTTTTCGAAAGAGTAAGTGAGACATCTCCTAGATCTTCGAGAACATGTTCCCAGTCCATCCATGACTATAAATTACGAACGCTCGTCGATTGCCCCCCCCCCCCCCCCCCCCGAGAACATTAGTCGTCCTAAACAAACACATTTAGATCTATCCTAAGGGATAGATCCTCGTACATCCGACTAGGAAAAATAGCGCGCTATAAAAGAAATCCAAAATTTTGGTCAGGACTTCTGGATGACTTAAAAATTGTCTCCGGAGAAATGCTCGACTCCGACCAGACAACTCGTATAAGCCAAGAACCTATTGCGGACTTTAAATCAGAACGGAGTCAGTTTAAAATCACAACAGGCAAAACAAAAGAAGTAGATTAGTCATCGAAAAGCCTCAAACCGAAAGTAAGCCTAAGTCTTACCCTAAACCTAACACACTGGTCTCTAATGTCTCAAGGCATTATATCAAAAAGATACTAGATCCTGAAAGTATGTCTCTTCATCCGCATCTAAACACTCTCAAAACTTTGATAACTTCTCAAACATCTTGGACGAGCAACGAATAGGACGATCAGCAGAAAGGGTAAGGATCGACACGACAACTCAAATCCTTCTCTCTACACTTAAAAAATCCAAACACTTGTGAAACTCTTTTTTGAAATAAAAACCATGATTCATATTAAAGCCGATAAACAGCAGGGATTAGAAGCCAGACAAGGCCACTCCCACTACATGACACACGGACACACTTGGCCAAAGAAGAATAAACAATAGAAATATATTACAAGGGAAAATTTTCCCAATAAGTCAGACAATCCTAAGATTTATCGTCAAGATCAAAGTACCCAGTCATCAACATCCCGATCGACTAGTCGTTTTTGTCTAGGTTTCCACCGGGTCGGGAGAAACTTGAATTGGATCCCGTTTCTCCGAAATCCTCTCCTCGATCTGAGGAATCGTAAAGTCTCTGTCGGCATCGTTAATACGCCTAGTTTGCCTTGCATACTCGACATCAAACGAATAGTCAGAGACTTTCGTAAGTTTGATATAGCCTATTTATTACCAGTTTTAGGCCATGTTATAGGCTCTATTTAGTGTCTATTATGTGTGTCTATACTATGTTTTGAGGTCTTTACAGGTCAAGGTGCGTTTTGTATGAATATACTTGGAGCTTTTGGAACAATTAGAAAAGAAGAAGTTGTAGCTGATCATTTAGAGATTCGAAGTACAAGATAGCCATCGATCGATGGGAACATCTTGGCATCGACCAATCGTACATGGCCAAGATCGATCGATGTTTCACACTTGCCATCGACCGATGACCAATTCACAGACAGCCGATCTCAAGCCCAAGTTAGAGACAAATGACGAAGATACCGTGGACGAGTTTTGACCTAGATTTTAGGGCTTTATATTTATGCTGTATGTATTGCACCAGGTGTGTGCAAATGGCATGCACAAGTATTCTAATATAGTTTTAGAGTTTTTAGGGGAGTAGATTCATAACTCCTTAGGGAGATTTGTATTGGAATACCAATATTTTATCTATGCATTATATTCAAATTATTATTCTTATTTTAATTATGTCTGAGTAGTCATCAACTAGATTTTGGGTTGAATGATAGCAATCATGGATTACCCCAAAAGTAGGATTGCTAGGTTGATATAATATCCATCAATTGAGTTGTGCTTAATGCTTCCATTCTTGAGTAGCTAACTAGGATCCCGAAAGTAGGACATGGACGACTACGAGAGTAGGTTCGGTGCCAAAATAGATTATATTGAACTAGGCCATTGATAGAAATCAGGCCTTAGCCGTCGATCTATGGTCTTTCCTTTTTCTCGCGTACGAGAGTTTGAGTTAAAAGGGTCATAATAGTTAATAATCAAGTTCTAGAATATTTACATATATGTGCATCTTATTCCTTATAGTCCATTAAGCTTGAAAACCTAGATCTAGCATACTAACATGTGCATCTAGTTAGTTTAGTAGCATATTTCCAGATTGCATCTACACCTTCTAATAACGAATATTTCCTTAAATTGATTTATTGCTACCAATATATATAATTACCTAGCTTGGTCTTTAGAAATAAGAAATCTATTGTGTCCCTTTTTTCTCTGTAGATTTGATCCCTAAGTACTACACCTGATCTCTCTTGGCAAGAGTATTGTTTTAGTGTGTTAAGATTAAGGGTTAATTTGACAGTTAATTGTTTATGATATTTATACCTTACAAGAACAATAAACACATCGTGTCAAATTTGGCACCGTTGCCGGGGAACATTTATCGCCATTAGATTTTATTTCTAGGATTTAGTCTAGGTTTGTTGTTACTTTTGAGTTACTAAATTTTTCTTTTCTTGTTCTTCAGGTACATGCAAAAGAGTACCAAGAGCAATTAAGGACAAGACAACTATTCTCAGACCCAGAGAATTTTTTGAAACTACGATCCACAAAGAAAGACGACAAGAATCGATCGACGCATCTACTCAGCATCGACCGACACTTCTTTACGGATAGCATCAAACGACATCAGAACACAAGCGTCAACCGACGTTGACCACAAGGCATTGATAGACAAACAAATATCTGCATCGATCGACGACAACAAACGAGCTCAGATGGTTGCGACTATTGTATTGGTTCAGAACAACAATGGAGACTTTGTGATCTCAACGGTCACATGCGTACTGGAGCAGGTGAAAAGATAGACGAACATGGGGTTGTAATCCCTGATAAAGAAGCAGAAACAGAACCAGACGCTGAAGTAGCTCAACCTGAAGCTAACGCCCAAGCTGTTCAGAGAACACAGGCTGACTACAACTGTCCAGACCAGTTTTACGCCATTCGCCATTCACCCACCAGCTTTTCAGAGAAACGATTTTGAGATCAAGCGCAGACGCCTTACCATTGATTGCGTCATGAGCACCCTATGGATCATCTGGAGCGATTTGAGGATCTAGTGACTTATGTTAAAGCCAATGGAGTCCCTGAATAATATCTTTTCTGTAAGCTCTTCAAGTACTCATTTGGTGGAGAAGCTTTGTATTGGCTTAAGCAGCTACCACCAGGATCTCTGACATCCTAGAATGACATCAAGAACGCTTTCTTGCGTAACTTCTTTGATGATGCAAGAGCAGAAGATCTAGGGAGCAAGATTGCTACTTTTTCACAAGACATGGGTTGCCATATGGCGACCTTCACCCGGGAAGTACGGGTCACCATATGGTGACCCACACTCTCAAGGCACAGGTCGACATATGGCAACCTTCACCCGGGAAGTATGGGTCTCCATATGACGACCCACACTCTCAAGACACGGGTCTCCATATGGCGACCTGCACTCATGAAGCACGGGTCGCCATATGGTGACCTGCACATGCAAGGTACATGTCGCCATATGGTGACCAGCGCACCAAGGTTACGGGTCGCCATATGGCGACCTGAATCCATACAATTAGGGTCGCCATATGGCGATCTAGACCCACACATTCTGGTCCTCATATGGCGAGCTTTGTCTCTCCTTTGTATTCTTCTTCGAGTCGCGATCAAAATGCTTTTTGTTTCGTCTCAATCGGAGTCATTAAGCAAACCCACGTTTTCCAAATACAGCTCCCAGGTCGCCATATGGCGAGTGAGACCACACCCCTTGGCTTCTCTCTCAAATCTCGATCGAGATGCTCTTCGTTTTGTCTCAATCGAAGTTACCATTGGAACTGTATAATAAAAATTGCGAAGACTCATTTTCCCAAATGAAGTTCATGGTTATCGTATAAACGGAAACGGTTAACTAGACAACATAATTTTCGAAACTATACGAGAAGTATGAACTTCCTAGCTAAAGCGACATCGTATCATTAAATGTTCTTTCGAAGAAATCATAAAAAAGTTTAAGTCAAAATATGGCCCAAGGAGGCTTAGAACGTGGCTAAAGACCCACTTGCGATTTCATACGAAATTTAGCCCAACATTGTTATGAAGGTGTATCTTTACTCGTGAAAGAAGATAAATCTCCCGAAATCGGAAGATAAATGTCAAGTTTCCAAGATAATGAGGAAGAACAAGATAAAAATGGAATATTCTCGAAGTGATAAACTAAACCAGGGGAAGAAACGGAAACACCCAACCCCTTGAAGAGGAGTATATTAGAGAAGACAAGACGAGAGACTCAAGTCGGACATTTTAGCATTCACATCAAACTTTGAGCAATAAGCATTTACTTTCATTTTGTTATCGAGCTGCATTACATTTAGGTTTTTGTAGTCAGGTTGCAAGAAATAAGGATCTTTTCGAAATATTTTCTAGCCAAGGCTCATTTCCTTCTTGTACGCAATCTCTTACGCAATTACAGAATAACAACCTCTTTGCTCTCTTTCTTTTTAGAAATTTTCTTATCATATTTTTATCTTTAGTTTTTTTTTCTCAAGTGTGTTTGGTTGCGTGGTGTTTGGTTTAAAGCAAAGTATCCGAGATCTCCTGGGAAAGTTAGGGTTTCCTAACTTCCTATGTTATGGAAATCGACAGTGTGGATTTTGGTTCCCACAATTTGGCGCTAGAATGAGGGAGACTTACGGATCAATCTTTCTCGTAACCACAGAATGCCCAATCGAACATGTCAGCTGACGATCTCAACAACCAACAAGCTCGCAATGACACAAGCGACGACAACATTGACAACACTCCTGCTACCAATACTCTTGCGGTTAACGCTGAGCCCAACACTGCGGTAGTCGAAGAGATAAAGAAACTGATCTCCGCATATGAAAAAGGGCGGAAGAGCAGGAGAAGCTCATGGGATCTCTCGCTAAGCAGGTCGAAACCCTAACTTCAAGAAACCAAGTTGACCTTCCTCGCGGAACCACTAGTATCCGGGGAAGAAGACTCAACTTAACAACTCTTTTGGCAGGTCCGGGAACGCACACGAGAGGCCATCAAGATAAAATCCAGACGAAATCACTCCTGCGCCAGCATGGAAAAATCCGGGTGATCTTCCACCATTGGAAAAGGACAAAGAAGAGGGGGAGATCAAGCGCGTCAACATGGACTCCAGCAGTCAGTTCGAGCCTTCGGACCAAGACGGGGATGTTCATCCACGAAGGAAAAGTAGCCACACGGCTCAGGAAGACCTTCTTGACAAACCCATGACAGAGAAGGAAGAAAACCTCTTCTAGGTAGAGCGCGAAAAGCTGGCTGAAAAGCAGGCTTGGAGAACACGCAGAAAACGCCAACAGGCTTAGAAAACCGCTGACAGCAATTCTGGAATCTACAATCTTCGTAATGATATCATGAAAAAGGTCGCGGAAATAAAAGCAGTGAAATCTCAGATTCACCATGGGACTAGCTCCGCACCAGAGATAGACCAGCTGCTCAAGGAAGCTCGTAAAACTCCCTTCACATCTCGTATCAATAACACCAGTATCGGATCCTGGAAAGATCAAGGTGCCAACGTACAACAGTACGGCTGATCCCAAAGCGCACTTACAGGTCTTTGAGATCACGATGGGAAGGGCCAACTTTAGAGACATCAAAAGAGACCCTAGTAAATGTCGTCTCTTCTCTTTGTCGAGAATCTTGAGGGAGCAGCGCTCGAATGGTTCTCCCGCCTTTGGCGAAATTCCATCGGAAACTTTCGCCAAGTCGCTTCGGAGTTTCTCAAGCAGTACTTGATGTTTATCAATTGAGAAACTTCTGATGTCGACCTATAGAGCTTATCTCAAAGGGAAGATGAATCACTTCGCGAATTTTTCAATTGGTTCAAGCTCGTTATGGCTTAGATTCAGCGGGATCAGCGATAAAGTGGGCGTGGACGCGCTTCGAAAGACGCTTTGGTATAAGTCAAAGTTTAGAAAATGAATCACCATTGAAAAACCGCGTACAATTCATGACGTGTTGCAAAAGGCAATGGACTACATCATGATCGAAGAAGAGACAAAGGTTCTGTCGCAAAAGCACAAACCAACAAAAACTTTTTCAAAAGATTCAGCTCTAGATCAGAAGTCGAAAAAGAAGAAAACTGCCCCTCTAGAGGGAGAAGAAACCCAAGGGGCACACAACTACGCCATCAACTCTAGCTCGGAACAATGGGCTCCGGTCCATGATCACATCAGATGGGCAAACTGAGGTAGTTAATAGGACATTAGGATTACTCTTGCGTGCATTCATTAGAAAGAACTTAAGAACATGGGAAGAATACTTGCCACATTGTGAATTTGCATACAATCATGCTATGCATTTTGCTTCTAAGTATTCTCCATTTGAAATTGTTTATGGGTTCAATCCCACCTCTCCTTTGGATCTAATGCCTTTACCTGAGTGTGAAAGGACAGTCTAGATGGCAGAGAAAGCCGAGTTGGTTCAACAGATTCATGAGGAAGGCTAGACTAAACATTGAGCAGAAGACCAAGCTGTATGAGAAGCAAGCAACAAGGGGAGACGTGTGAGGACCTTTGAAGTTGGTGACCAAGTTTGGTTGCACCTAAGGAAGGATAGGTTCCCCAACGAGAGGAAGTCCAAACTGATGCCAAGGGTTGATGGACCCTTTGAGATCATCCACAAGATCAATGACAATGCCTACAAGCTTGATCTCCAAGGTAAGTACGATGTATCAAATAGCTTCAATGTCACTGACTTGGCTCCTTTTGTTGTAGATGGACCTGATTTGAGGACAAATCCTTTTCAAGAGGGGAGGGGATGATGTGATCATGGACCGGATCACTAAGGAGGACAATGAGGAGAGTTTAGATGAGCAACATGAAGCCACAATGCATCAACCATTTGATGAGGATGCTCTAACCATTCATGAAGGTCCCATGACTCGTTCCAGAGTCAAGAAGCTTAAGGAGAATGTTGTTGGATTACTCACTTCACATCCACAACAAGAAGGTCTTGGACAAGGTTTGATCGAGATGTCTTGATCACCATTCAAGCCATCTCTACACCAAACTGAGATAGTGTCTAGGCAGACATGGGGTGCGTGCTCTTTTCCTTGCTTTTGGTTTTGTCCCACGAGGTTTTCCAGGAGGAAGGTTTTTAACGAGGCCACAACTTGTCTACAAATCACCTAAGTACTATACTCGGTCCAAGCCTATTAGAAGTTGCATTTCATTTCATTTTAACTTATAAACTATAGTTTGCTTTATTTCCTTTTTTGGTTCATTGTCGAAAACCCTAGAGGCATGTCTCTGGTTTTCTTATTTAAAGGGTTCTCTACACCCTTATGTAATCATCCAATCTTTTCTATACAAGTTACATTCATCTTTGCGGCTCTCTCTCTCTCTAAAAGAAGTGTGCCGAGTCTGGTGTGTCATATCCAGAGCCTAAGGGTGTCTAGTTTGGTGTGTAATATCCAAACCATTCATCTAGGAGTATCAAGAGATCATCCATCCCTCTTGTGTCACCATCCAATCCAACACGCCTTGAAGGACTTGAGTCTTTTGGATTCGTTCTTGCAAGGATTATCCATTCCCATCAACCAAAGAGCATCCTAGGGACGCATCAGTGGATGGGGTGTAACAAGAGCACTGAAGTAGTGGGATACTGTGATGCGGATTGGGCTGGAGATAGAGCTGATAGGAAGTCAACCACTGGCTATTGCACTTTCATTGGTGGGAACCTGGTTACTTGGAAGAGCAAGATGTTGAGATGTGTTGACATGAAGAAATAAATGGCATGGAGACAATCAGATTAAGCAAAGGATCAACCTACCTTGGAATGCAAGTCTGTCCGTACAACCTAACCTAGCTTGGAGTGCAAGATAGAGAAGAGGTCTACA